>OY755245.1:85973119-86234119 GCA_963576725.1 Azorinus chamasolen
TATTGAAAATATGCGATCATTGTAGGGACTTCCTCTTTGAATTATAATACAAACATCATTATAGACGAAGCTGTACATCGGTTTATCCAAACCTCAAAACGATTCTAATAAACTCGGTAACGCTCACCTTCTTTCGAATGTGCTTGTACTGGACCTTTCTACATATATGTGTCAACCTTCGTTTCCTTTTTTGTTTCTTTTATTTATTTATTTATTTTTTCTTTTATTCTGAAGTATCTTTCTCAAAAAGTTTTTGTATAAACTGATATATCCTGCTTAATTAATTGAATTAGTTTTTCAGTACAATTAACTAATATAGTACAATAACGGGCAGTCATTTCTGCATAAAGCGAGTGCAGTTGTTACGGTGATGGGGGAGAAACACAATAAGCAGTCTTGTTTTCGTTTCCATCCTTTTCTTTTCCTTTGTGTTATCATTACAATATTCATGTAAATATTTAAAAATAAAATACGTTTAAACCAATTATATACTGTGCTTCTGATCTCGATCCTAATTGTTTGTGATATGCTGTCATAATCGCGAACATGCATTGCATGAAGGAAAATAGTTGGGATTATACTATCTAGACCTACGGCGCAGATTCAAATGGTAGCATTTGTTTTGTGTCTAAACCGTACAGTTTTTCGAAAGAAAATCGTGGCTAAACCGTACAAAAAACATCGGGTCTAAACCGTACAGTGCACTTTTACCTCTAATGGCTAAACCGTACACTCGACATTATTTTCAAACGTCTTCAAAAGACAAAATGTAGATCTGTGCCACAAACAAGGTAACTCAACGTTAATATCGGGCTCAGATGCATATATCCACAGTGTTAGAAAATGTTTAGCGTAGTTGGTAAGCTTACAATGAGGCAAAATATGACCTCCTTCTCGATTCGATTTCTGACTTTCAGTTTCTGCAAAGTTTACCGAAGATTTTGAGCCTTACACACAGACATGAACCATAATGGGGTACGCCGCTGTTGACGGGCATTATAATTCTGTGTTATGGCACTAATTAAATGACTGAAAGAAAAATCTACATAGTTTAAACAGTGTAAAAATGTGATGCTTATCTTTCAGCCTCCGTTTTGTCCGCCATCTTAGAAAGTCTAAACATTTGCGGCCGTACAGCTTGCACCACAGTGTGACTTTCACCATGCATCAAGCAGTCACCTGCCGAAAGAGATCTTAAATTCCGGTTTAGAGGGGGTCTAAAGTATTTATATTTGTGACTTTGGCACACTTCAGTTCCAGAAAATACATGTTATACGACCCTCTTTCATAGGAAAAAAACGCGATGATTTTCAACGGTAATTTACAATATATTGCATGGCAGTACTCGGATTATATTGTAAAAAAAGTACGCTCATAGGAAAAAATACTGCGAGTGATCACGCGATATACTAGTAATTATGATCGCATTACTATTTACACAATAAAAAATAGAAAAAAAATGATATATTACTATGTGATTAGATCACTGTATGAAAGCGTATAAACCACGAGGCAGGTTATTATAGGAGCGCTAAAAGTGTTGCAAGGTTTTCCATCAGTGAAACTATAAGAAGGTAGCGCCAGTCAATGTAAAACTACGAACTATGTAAGAAGCGTTGCAAGCAGTGTAGATCCGGTTAAGTTTTTTTCTAGTAAGCGAGTTCGGATCTATATTTACATTGTTGGTCACTCACCAGCAAAATCCACGGCCGACACACTGTTGATGAAGTCTATAGTGTGTGCCCGAATCCCTTCTTAACCCTTTACCTCATAGGCTATTTTTAGATCCAACCTCTTTGATTAAGCCTACCGAAAAGGAGCATTAAAATTTTAACTAGAGAAAAGGAACATTTTAGAAATTTGTAGTTTGAAACCATTGTGATAAATAGAGCATTTGCTCCTATGTATCACAATGGTTTCAACAGGTGACTTTTGCAGAGGCGTCAAAGGGCGTCAATATGAGGGAATGGGTTAAGGAAGGCCGTGCGACCAAATTTATCTGAAATCCTACTCTTCGACAATACTCTCAAGTATCTAAGCTATCTTCATACGACAGAAACTAGCGTAGATTCTAACATTACCAGTGTCAGGTGTACGAAACTCTTTACTAGCGTACCTAACATTACCAGTGTCAGGTGTACGAAACTCTTTACTAGCGTACCTAACATTACCAGTGTCAGGTGTACGAAACTCTTTACTAGCGTACCTAATATTACCAGTGTCAGGTGTACGAAACTCTTTACTAGCGTACCTAACATTACCAGTGTCAGGTGTACGAAACTCTTTACTAGCGTACCTAACATTACCAGTCTCAGGTGTACGAAACTCTTTACTAGCGTACCTAACATTACCAGTGTCAGGTGTACGAAACTCTTTACTAGCGTACCTAACATTACCAGTCTCAGGTGTACGAAACTCTTTACTAGCGTACCTAATATTACCAGTCTCAGGTGTACGAAACTCTTTACTAGCGTACCTAACATTACCAGTCTCAGGTGTACGAAACTCTTTACTAGCGTACCTAATATTACCAGTCTCAGGTGTACGAAACTCTTTACTAGCGTACCTAACATTATCAGTCTCAGGTGTACGAAACTCTTTACTCCTTTACAGTAAAACATTTCTAAACCGGACACTAACTTTAGTATGTGAGGGCTGGCTGATCAGGATCTGCTATGTTTGCTTATGGACTATTTTAGATTGCAGTCTACAGTTCTACAAAATTCATGTAATTAATATTTAAAGTGTTATCAATTCTACATGAATAGTCATGGAATAATGGGTTAATACAGACCAGTTTTATTACGTGGCTCATTTTCAGTGGGCCTATACATAAGCTGAAACTCTTAATACTCAATGGTTTCTCGAATTTCTCGTGGGAGATATTTTTATTTGTCTTCTCTGTGTTTTCTTAACCATTCAAATGTTGAGTTTTAAAATTGGACAGATTCATCATTATTTAACGATAAAATAATTGCGGTATGAAACAATTGAATTTGCTGAAAGGGGTTGGATGGCACACCGTGCAGCCACTGATCAGGACTTCTCTGATCTAGGTCTACACTAGTATGCACGTGCCATTAAACTCGTGTTCTGTATTTAAAAGTTAATACCCATGTTGCAGGGTAATATCTTTACATATCAGCCTGTAACGCGATCGCTGGGCAATGAGCTCGAGTAACGTCTTAGTTCTGTCATGTTGTTTTGAGGAGAACTGTACAATGTGCTAATTACATATTAATTTTCCAAAGCGATGAGAAAGTGGCCCGTATTGTTAGTCCTGTCATTTGACACCCTCAGTCTGGTGAAATCATTTTCAGAAAACTGTAAACTATGTTTTCTTTCGCTCAGTATACATTTCATAAACGCTGATGTTCGACATAACGTTACGCTTAATACAATAACCTTATGACCACTGAAATATATTGAATGTTTCTGTGTATTCAAACGCGACAACAATCATTTATCTTTTAGCTTGCTGTGCACAGTTGTTTGTCGATACAAAATGTGTTTTAAATTTTGACTTTTCCCCATTTCTGATAAAAGAATCAAACAGTGTAGATCCTATTGAGGAGATGAGTTACTCGACGTCTCATCCGGGTCCAGTCTGTAAACATTTGCAAGGGTAATCACTGATTCATATGTGGCGCGTTAAATATTAATTTTGTTTTCTTGTGTTAATTTTTTCTCGTTATGTGAACGTAAACAAAATACGTCTGTGTTCCTTTTTGCAATATTCAGCTGTTGTAATTGCAGTGACACAGACTCAGTAATTATATAAGGGAATGTAATACGCTTTATTCAGTTTAAATTATTTTCCATATCAGAAAAAATATGACATCATGAATATTAATAAGATGATTTTTCTTTAGTGGCAGATTAACTCATGAATGTTTTAGTTTTTTAATAGAAATTGAATATACATGTACACTTAACCTGTATTTTGAAAATAGAGATGACGAAATTTGTGAACACGAAACTTTGCTAAGCGTTTAAACTAATTCCCTTCTAGGCTATTTTTAGATACAGCATTTATGAATAAATCTACTGAAAAGGAGTATTTACTAGTAAAAATGGAAAATGTAGAATTGTATAGCTTGGAAACGATTTCATAAATACAGAATTTGCTCCTGAATGGTTAAGAAACTTGTATACGTGTCTCCATATAAATGATGCAAGGACACCTCAAAAGCCAGCTGAAACAGCAAACGCCAAACAAACACTCTCTCTTGGAACATCCACTTGACCCTTGGCCTGTTCAATATGCATGTAAGGTTATAATGACATCATCAATATTTCTTAGCTGACTTTTTTTATAATGTTTCTTGATCACAATATGTTTTTACCTAGTAGAAACTGTAGAGTCGGACCTATGTAACTCCATAAGCAAGCAGAGCAGACCCTGATCAGACAATTCCTACATGGGCCGTCTGATCTGGGTCTACTCTGTTTATAAAGACCTGAAAAGGCGTTTACATCAGGCAAATGATTAATTCATAAGCTAACAAACAGTATAAATGTCAATTTAAATCTCTCTACTTGTCCATTTGTAAAGCTTTAGTTTGTTTTTACTTTACAGTAAGATCTCTACGAAAACTAATGAAAATAAATATTCTTGTTTCTTATGGCAGATGCTAGCTGAATGCAAGACAGAAGAGACATTTACAGAGTAATAGATTACAGTACTCGAGTACTAAAATCGTCATTTCTCCACCAAACCCTAAGCTGTGACCACTCTTTAGAATCGTCTCGAAGAAACGATTCTAAAGAGTGGTTACAACACAGGGTTTGGTGGAGAAATAAATAAGTTATTCTTGAGAATGCTTTAATATACGAATCTTATCTGGACCTCTGCTTTCGTTCTGTATTGGATGTCTACTCCATATATATGGCTATTAACCCTTTCACGGTTCTATATTTAGCCCAAATTTCAATATTTACTGAATATTCATTAACAAAATAATTATAAAGAAATATGGAAGGAGGAACATTGTACATATTTTAGAAAGCAAAGATACAGATCTTTCAAATTCTATTAGCAAACAGAGCAGACCCGGATCAGACGGCTCCTCTAGGAGCCGTCTGATCTGGGTCTACTCTGTTTGCAAATGCGTGAAAACACGTTTGTATGAGGGTAAGGGTTAATGTCATGGCAAAGGAGTCGTCTGATCGGATTCAGCTATTTTTGCAGTTGAAATAATATAGCTATGATTCTATAGTTACTGTTATGGCCAAAACGGCATGTGCTCATGCGTCATTATAAAAACACTCAGCTAATTAATATTCATGATGTTATTTCCTATATGAATATTCATTGAGTAAATGGATAGGCAGTCACAAGCTTATTCAGCAATTGTTCATTTGACTGCATCTAGTGCACGCATACTAATGCTATACATATCAATTTGTAACCATGGTAATATATGATCTGCTTCCAAACGCAGTTTGAATGCTTTCTTGGAAGAGTATACTACAGTACTTCGCAGGTCAAAGGTCAGCATCTTATCTGCTAATCGCGACATGTCTGGCATACATTTTACTAATAAATGGAACCCAGACGAGATAACCGAAAACTGAATAAATATGGCGGCTCATCTAGATCTAGGAGTTTAGCTACTCGACCTATAATTACAATATAACGAATGAGGCAACTTTCTTTATTATAACGCAAAGTAAAATCCTCGATTTTGATTGGTCAGTTAGCCATGTATAAAAGCCGTGTATCCCTCTAAATTCTGATGTATATACGGAGTCATGAGCAACAATGGAATTTCCCCCGCCGAGGGCCTCGCTTCCTTGATATAACAAAATAAAAATGGCCGACCAGCTTCACTTCGTCGATTCGATTCAAACAACCGCTCTCAAACGAAATAACAAGAGTTTGGAGCGGAAAAAAGTTATCCATTTAGAAACATTTTTGTTATAGTTGTTGTATAACAATGTAAATGATCCCTATATGTGGCGAAGGTCTTATTCTGTTTTGTTGCTGCAAATGTTGTCAAAGTGCTTGTGCACGTACCGATTAGCCCCCAAACCCCGCTTTTACAAAGATAATCCACACCCAATTCGATTCAGATTTTATTTATGTACATGCACAGTACACGTACCTGTAAATTGCAGTATAGCCGCTCCTTCCAACGCCCATTGTTTGAATATTATAAAACCGTCATTTTGACGTCATCCAAATGACGTCGGAATGGCGCCAAAATTCCCTCAATTAAGTTAAATAGTGTCTGCTTAACCGCTGATCTGCTGAAAGTTTTACTAACGTCTGATTCTTTCAATCCTTTGATAAACTAATGCACTTGGAAGATCCCTTTCTATCCACAAATATAATGAACTGGTTATTATACACGGTGAACTAGGGTTGCAGAGTGATAGATAAGCCCTTACCTTACAGTAAGAGGCCCCTGAGGGGAAGCAAAAATACGCCTACATTAACAACGCTAATTAACTGATACAAATATTAAACTTTGCCGTATAATAAAATCGTTATACAGATCATTGGCGGGATATCTGACTTTTTATTTCCTGCTGAGGAAAATACATGTAGCCCTCGCCTAACGGCTCGGGCAACATGATTTTTCTCAGCAGGAAACAAAAAGTCAGATACCCCGCCAATGATCTGTATAACTAATATTATTATACTGCAAAGTAAAATCCTCGATTTTGATTGGTCAATTAGCCATGTATAAAAGCCGTGTATCCCTCTAAATTCTGATGTATATACGGAGTCATGAGCAACAATGGAATTTCCCCCGTCGAGGGCCTCACTTCATTGCTACAATGAAATAAAAATGGCCGACCAGCTTTACTTCGTCGATTCGATCCAAACAACCGCTCTCAAACGAAATAACAAGAGTTTGGGGCTGAACAAAGTTATCCATTGAGAAACATTTTTGTTATAGTTGTTGTATAACAATGCAAATGAACCCGATACGTGGCGAAGGTCTTATTCTGCTCTGATGCTGAAAATGTTGTCAAAGTGCTTGTGCAAGTACTGATTAGGCCCTAAACCCCCACTTTTACAACGACAATCCACACCCAATTCGATTCAGATTTTATTTATGCACAGTAAACGTACCTGTAAATTGCAGTATAGCCGTTCCTTCCAACGCCCATTTTTGAATATTATAAAACCGTCACTTTGACGTCACCCAAATGACGTCGGAATAGCGCCAATCACTCTATAAAGTTTAACTGTTCTCATGCTGAAAAATAGTGTCTGCTTAACCGCTGATATGCTGGAAAGTTTACTAACGTCTAATTCTTTCAATCTTTTGAGAAACTAATGCACTTGGAAGACCCCTTTCTATCCACAAAATGAGCTGGCTATTATACATATATTATAAGCCCTTACCTTACAGTATGAGGCCCCTGAGGGGAAGCAAAACGACGCTTAAATTAACAACGCTAATTAACTGCTACAAATATTAAACTTTGCAGTATAATAAAATCGTTATACAGATCATTGGCGGGATATCTGACTTTTCATTCCCTGCTGAGGAAAATACATGTAGCCCTCGCCTAACGGCTCGGGCAACATGAATTTCCTCAGCAGGAAACAAAAAGTCAGATACCCCGCCAATGATCTGTATAACTAATAAAATGCAGCAGATGATAATTTGAACAGACGACAAACTTTCTGGCAGACTAAGGGTTTATATAATTTACAGACGATCTAATTTTATTTAATAAACCTGTCATTGATACATCCCATTTTATCAACGCTGATTTTACTTTACCTTCAACCGGCTGAGCTATTTCTTATTTGCACCATTTTCCCCTGTATCTATTTTCAGGGAATGGCATGCATGCTCATTTTGTCTACAAAACGCTCGAGTATAGTTACAAACAGTTTCGACTGACGAAATGAGTCTGATCTGGATGCAAATTGTTTGCAGTGTAATTGCCAATTCGCCCTCAGCAGGCTAAAGGTAATATAAAAACCGTGTGACTGTGCGAATAGCTATACTTTACCAACCAGTCCGCATGTCCTCCGTGTAATTTATTGAATACGCAGTCAATTTAATATTGCATATCTTTACGCCTGTAATATTCATAAATCTATCAAACGTCTACATAACTCTTACCTACCTCAAGTTGATCATTCTATACTACCTTTAACCCTTTAAATGCAGGACCCGGATGTACTAGCGTGTGCAAACAGTGCAGATCCAGATCAGAGTGCTCATAGAGTAGCTCCCTGGTCAGGGTCTGCACTGTTTGTCGATCAGAATCCTCTAGCACGGTTAAGTCTTTCTTACTGAATGGACTTTATAGTTAACCGTTGATGGGTCGTTCCTTTTGAATATTCAGTATTGAAATGTTAAATAACAAAAAATAAGTACAACTTATATAATTTTCTTATCTAACCATGAAATATTTAAATGGTTTGGCGTGAAATCGAGTTTTTAGTTTTAGTGCAAGAGTGTTGTATTATATTTTAACTCCCTTTCTGTCATAATTATGCAAACGTTTGGATCCTGGTGAGAAGCAGAGTAACTCGGCGAGTCATCAGGATACAGGCTTTTTGGCTCTCTGTTTATCCTTTTTTATAATAAGATTTAAGAAACGTCCATTCTAAAACTTGAAGCAGACGAAAATGTTTCCAACAGACGACAATGCTAGCACTAAACGCAAGCAATTACAAAATAGTTGTTTACTTCAGTTTTAAGTGTGGATTTACCATTCCTTTCTACTCAGAGTTTGATCAGAGAGCCGAACAATTAGGACCCTGACGAGACGTCAAGTTATTCGGCGTCTCATCTGGACCCAAAATGTTTGCTAAATGTTTTGACGCATCCATAAAATTCAGTAACAATAGTATTGCGCTGAGCCAATAAGTTATTTTAATGCATACACCAGTCACAGTGTAATGTGGTTGAACCCCTCGCCAGCTAGCGGCGAAACTGTGATTGTTTGTGTAAAAAGTTTGGATCCAGATTAGATGCCGCATTATGCGGCGGCTCATCAGGATCCAAACTGTTTGACACTTAAGAAATGAGAGAAATTTTATTTTCAAGAATTGAAACAGACGACAATTGCTGCAGATGAAGCATTACTTAGTGTACAAAGAATTAAAGTAACCCTCACATTAGAGTGCAACATGATACAGACGGCCAAAAAGTGATTCTAGATACCCTTAGTCTTTATCCTGTTTAACGAGATCTAACCGTCGATTGCAGAAAGATTCCACCCAGTTGAGAGACCGAGTAACTCCGTCCAGATGAGATTCTCAACAAAATCCAAGGTATTTGACACTCGGCCAGCTGTTTCTCAAAAGCTTGAACAAGTCGCAAGTAAGTTAAACTCAATTATATGTGTTTGTTTCGACAGGATAAGAGTTAAATTATGATCTTTAAAAAACTGGTTGTGATATACAAATTGCTCAGCAAGACATTACTTTAAAATGCATATTTATAAGCATTGCTATCTCCTTAAGACCCTGACTACGAGAGTAGGAGTATAACAAATTGTTATTTAAAAGCTATAACCTCATGTATTAAACATTGAATTCACATATCTAATTATTCATTGTGAAATGAATTTCTGGTTTTTAAACACTTTTGAAATAGCAATCCTTTACTCATTAAATACGCCTTTCTACGTCTTTGCAAACAGAGGATCCAGACCAGACGGCTCCTAAAAGAATCGTCCCTTCTTGTAATACACACTATTTTGAATCATTAATCGCAAAAGTCAATGATAGTATTGTTTCTTTTTTTAATATGTCATTGACCAATAATTCAAGAGACCGACCAATGATTGACTTTCTTCCTTGCATATTTTGCTTTAATTATACATTTAGACGAAAGGAAAACTCGTACTTATTCGTTACGATACGGGTAACTGGCACTTCCACGTGTGTCACTAGCATACTATGTAGAATACCCGAAGTTTACCAGTATAAAAGGTAAACTAACCTGTGCATGAATGCAGACATCAAGGCAAATGTTAAATCATTGCTAGGTGTAGTAACTGTTTCCGTTGCAAATTTAAACGTCGACATATTCATTTAACCCCTTAGCTGTTGAAGTTCATGTAGGAAATAATGAAACAATGCATATTTATTAGCTGTTTTTTTCATAATGGGATATGAACACGGGATTTTGTGGTATTGGTAGAACACGTATATTTAGATCTACTTAATTTCACAAGCAGTATCTGATCTGCATGTTGTCACTATCAAACTTCATGTATATAGTTTTATACTTCCATTAGCAAACAAAGCGGACCACAATGGGTTAAGCTTGTTCGTGAAACTGGGACCACAGAACTACCAGGAAGGGCTAATAGAACAGCTTCAGTGGCATCTATCAACTCTACATACCGTTCCTTAGACGAACTATCGTCTGCTTCAAGTTTTACCAGCAGAAATTAAAACCCCGCTCAGATTTCTGAATGTTTAATCCTTGCAATGCGGGGAACGGGTCACTAATGTCATTTGCAAACAGTGCAGACACAGATGAGAGGGCCCATAGAGGAGCCCGCTCATCGGGGTATGCACTGATCGTCATGTTACACTTGTCTTAAAAACACTAAATATTTACCGTAAGCTTGACCTGTTTGAATTTTGGAATAGTCCATTTGAAAATGCAGCATTGTAAGGGTTGTAAGCGTTCTGTGTTTCAAGGCGCTTGAATTGGTTCTTAACTATTTACAGGTGCAAGTCTGTTTAAACTTACTTTCATACGATCCATATCTCTTTAAACATCTCTATACAAACAGTGAAACTGACTCGGTAGATATGTGGCGGAACAAATTGTTCCGCAATCAACGAATTTCGGGGACAAGACAAAAATTTGGCAAAAATGGCAACTATGGTAAACATTGAAAACGACTTAATTACAGAATTTTGAAAGTATTTTTGCAGACAGCATATCCATGTGCTATTGATAAATGGATGAAACCTTAGGAAATAAGTTCTTTCTTTCGTAAAAAAATTAAAAAAGGAAAAACCCTTTTTCTGACAGACAACGACTAACGAACCCGTTCAATTTCGCGAACACTAGGCTTGTAAAGTATTTGATACCAAACATTGTCGTCTGCAAAATTTGTCGTCTACTTAAATTGAAATATGTGATTTTTCTTCTTTGTTTTTGTTTTCAAAAACATTAAAAACAGCATCAAACAGTATGGATCCTGATGAGACGCCTAATCATCTGGTTTCAAAACTGTTTGCATAGGCAATCATAGATTTGCCGGTGACAACGAGATAGTTAATTCAGTCGCTATAAATTTCATTAAATATTGATCGATAATGAAAACACTTTATTGTATACAGTTAAGCCTCGATAACTAGAACGTTTAGAAAAGAAGAATTGGCGATAGACGAGCTCTTGGCATGGAGTTTAGCTGCCACCTGTCTTAAAGACCGGTAATAATACCTGTTTGAGAGTTCTAGTTATCCATATTTTACTGTAAAATTAATCTTTTACTCTATCAATACGCCTTTCTACGCCTTTGCACACAGAGTAATCCCAGATCAGACGGTTCCTATAGGAGCCGTCTGATCAGGGTCTGCCCTGTTTGCTTATGGAATAATATAGATCTGATTCTCCAATTTCTGCTTTGGAAAAAATATGTCAATATGCTATGGTAAAAATTAATCTTATTAATATTCACGATGGCATCATGTCTTTCATGAATATTCAAGGAGTAAATGGTTAAATGTGTGCTAATAAATAACACCCATTACATCTAACATTTTATCGTTATATTTACCTTAGACAGTGCCCAAAATTGCGTAACATAACAAATTAGTAATACTCACATATGTGACATCAATGTTTTTTTGTAATTGGCATAAATGAATTTTGCTTCGCACGAATTCAATCCAGACAGTTTTCGCATTTTTCATTTATTTTGAAACCATATGTGACAAACAATCGGAACTGCTCGTCTAATTCCGACAATACCTATCAGATCTCGAATGTATCATAATTTCCCTATTCGAACAGATACATATAGGCAAATAGCGCAGACCCAGATCAAAGTTGTATAACCAGTGTCTATACTAATTGCCAATATATATCAGTCTCATTTAAAGTACATGTGATCGAAAAATGCTCTGGATAGTTAGAGTAGTTAATTAGTGTCTGAATAGTTAGAGTAGTTAATTGGTGTCTGAATAGTTAGAGTAGTTAATTAGTGTCTGAATAGTTAGAGTAGTTAATTACTGTCTGAATAGTTAGAGCAGTTAATTACTGTCTGAATCTTTAATTAGGGAGAGGAGAGAGTCGGTGCTGAATAGTTAGAGTAGTAAATTAGGTAGAGGAAAGAGTCAATGGCAAATGAAAGATTTAGATTTTGTGCGCAGGAATACACAAAAAAATAAGAAAACGAACAGAAGAGAAGGAGGAGTATTGTTAAAACTTAAAAGTAGCATACTATTAACCCCTTTCCTCATATAAACGCTTTTTGCGCATTTGCAAACAGAGTAGACCAATATCAGACGGCTCCTACAGGGAGCCGTCTTATCAATGTATGCGCTGTTTGTTTATGGAATAATATAGATTTGATTCTAAAGTTCTGCCATGAACATCATTTCTTGAGTTCATATGCCAGTGCAAGAAATCAGCTAATACTAAAATTGCGCTCATATATTTGCAAAAATATGATCGTATAGTTTGCAGTATACAACATTACAACGATTTTTTTTCTCACAAATGTGAAACAAGGTATATCATGACGAATGCATTACGCCACTTGACGTATTCGTCTATGTGAGAGAAATACACATTACGATAAAACCCCTCTAAACCAGAATTCTAGTTGAGAAGAATTTTGATACTTTTAGGCAGGTAGCTGCTTGATACAGGGTGAAGGTCATACAGAAAGCTCCTCTAGGAACTTTCTGCAGGACATTCACCCTGCATAAAGCTGCCACCAGTCTCTAAGACCGATATCTATACTAAATGGGGCTGCATAAAGCTGCCACCAGTCTCCAAGACCGATATCTATACTAAATGGGGCTGCATAAAGCTGCCACCAGTCTCCAAGACCGATATCTATACTAAATGGAGCTGCATAAAGCTGCCACCTGTCTCCAAGATCAATATCTATACTACATGGAACGTCCGGTTTTGAGAAGTTTTAATGTTCAGTGCTCTGATGTTTACGGTATAGATACTGATCTGGGGTAAGGTATCAAGGGGTTTGGTGTGTAAATCAGTTGATTGCAACAAATGTCATGTATTAAAGCGTGTCGCAAAGACATACGACATCAAAGCAGTTAGCCACTTCCATTGCAAACATATCACACTGCATAAGCGGAGTTTTGATGTGCATTTTCTACTGTTCTGCTAGACTACTGCTATTGCCATTCGTAGCTGATGCTGCTACTACTAATTCTACTACTACTACTACTTCTACTGCTACTATGAACGGAAATTTATATTGTCTTATAATACGTCCACATTGCCAATATTGGCGGGTGTTTTGTTTCTTAAAATGCGTTCAGATGGTCCGAGTATACAACGAAATATGAAAAAATACGCATTTTGATTTTTTTTCAATCTGCACGGTAAAGTTCTGATTCACGACAATTCGCAAAAAGAGAAGAGTTTTTTTTATAGTGACATGTCATTTACATATGCAACATCTAGCAAATAAAAAAGTAATGTCTGGAAATCAACTTAGTTTAGTTTAATCATATTTTATTGTGAATTGCCAACAAAAAAGGGTTGGACTGAAAGTGGAACTCACCTGGCACCCATGGATCTAATTGTCTCTTCCAATCTTATTCGTATGAAATATATACCAATATCGTGTATATAAACGTAAAAGATCCGTTTATATACATAAATATATTAATCTGGGAAATATAATCATATCATGGAACTCTTGCTTTACATCTTTAGGAAATCTACCTCAAAACATGAGTGTATAATAATGTTCTCCTATAAAGATATGCTTTATCGATAAACTTAGGTGCTTTTTCTTGTATGATCATTTAATAACGTTTTCAGTTTGTTTGATTCGCTTAACTGTAGCAGTAGTTTATTCGGTATCCTCCATATAAGAAGAGCATAATATGTGTACATGTACACAAACATTTGTACATACAAACTATTATGAAAGAGCTTTTATATACGACGTTTTACAAGCAACGGTACCAAACACTTTAACGATTCTCCTGACCGTTTAATCTCTTTTCCTGATGAATATGCATGTATCTAACATTATCAGGTAAAGTTTTATATAAATATAATGTAACACCAGATCTGGTAATTAGCAATAGTACAGACAGATCTATATAATTCTACCAACAACCAGATCAGACTCTGATCAGATGACTCTTGTAGGAATCGTTAGATCTTGATCCGCTCTGTTTATAACGCCATTAAGAGGCACCTCTCCGATGGACAAGGTCAAAACAAAACTTATCTAAAACTAACCCGAGTAAAACCCCCTTAACCTTTCCCCACAAAACGAAATTAGGAAAAAGGGGATAGCTTAACGAGTTGTTTTACCCATTGGTAAACAATTAAACTGTTGCACTCTAGTTAGACGTTATCTGCTAAAACCAACACCACCAGGACATTGTTCAAATATACCGTATAGACCAGGATAAGACACCACGTTACCCAACGTGTAATCTAGATCTATACAAAGGCAACATATCTCCGGTGTCCGCATCGTCTGAATAACACTATCACCTCCGTATATATATTGTTATTAATATATAAACGAACGAGAGAAATACACAAACATTTATACACGAAGTCTCACAAGCAGCAAGTATAAACACCCTAACGGTTCCTCTGATAATCATTAAACCCTTTACCTGATGAATGTTCATGTAATAAATAATTATTGTATGGAATATTATCAGGTAAGGTTTTATATCAATACATTGCAACAACATGTCCGGTAACTGGAAAAAGTATAATACAAGATGACAATACAAAAGGGTTGGACTGAAAGTGGAACTCACACGGCACCCATGGGTCTAACTGTCTCCACCAATCTTATTCGTATCAAATATATACCAATATCGTGTATATAAACGTAAAAGATATATGAATCTGGGAAATATAATCATATCATGGATTTTTTGGCTTTACATCTCAAGGAAACCTTCCACCTGAGTGTATAATAATGTTCTCCTATAAAGATATGCTTCATCAATAAACTTAGCTGCTTGTTCTTGTATGATCATTTAATAACGTTTTCAGTTTGTTTGATTCGCTCAACTACAAAAATACAACGTCATTCTGTATAACATCAAACATCTGGGCTATGCCAATGACAATGACTGTAATGTTATGTATGCCAGTGTCGCCGAATGGATCCAAATGGGTTCCAAATGTAATCATACATTCGCCATAGAGTTTTAAAAGTTAATTTTCAATTCTTCATCAAAATGTTTTTCTTAAATATATGAATAATCACATGATTTCGCATAATCATAAAACGAAAAAAACAGCAGTTGAACTTATATTTTATAGGAAGTATAAGTATGTATTGTTTTGGTGATCGCTGTCCTTTTTCATCTGTCTGATCGAGGTCGGCTATGTGTTTACTCATATGTTATACATCTGTTACTCTGTTATCAAGGTAACACACTTGCCCAGTCTACATTGTTACTACAATAATTAAATAAACTAATTTTTATAATAGGCGGCGTCTTGCATGAATATTCCTGGAGTCAAAGGTTAATGAAAATGTACATGTACACACGTATACAGGAATCCTTTAACCTCTTTACTTCATGAACAATCATTAAAGAAATAATGACAGAATGGATATTAGATAGATTATTTTTACAATGGCACGTGGACACATGACCTCTTTGCCATAACAGAGCCTTTAGAATCAGACCTATATTATTTCACAAGCAAACAGAGCATACCCTGATCAGACAGCTCCTATATGAGCCATTTGTTCTGAGTTTTCTCTGTTTGAAAAGGCGTAGAAATGCGTATTTATGGAGTAAAGGGTTAACCCTTCGCCCGCTAACAACTCGTATTTGTACACAACTTGGATCCAGATGAGCGGCCGAGTAATTCGGAGTCTGATCAGGATCCAAACTGTTTGATACTTACACAATAGCTCCTCAAAAGCTTGATAGAATCGGAAGTAGTCAAGATCATAATTGATCTAAATTTGAGCAGACATTTTTTTACGGCGATGTAAGGTTTCCTACGAGGTTTTCTTGATTTTTTGCGGTCTTTTGTCAATGTGTTTTTTTATGATTTGCAATAAATAAATAATAAATTACTAATACAAGTTGACATCACGGAGGCAGAAACAAGCTAATGGATTTTATTACCAAATTTAAAATTATTTTGATTGAAAATGCAAATTTTAAAAATTCAGATACCTCAAAACGCTAACAAAATATTGCATACTAAGTATGTACTGTAGTTGCAAAGTGAGGTCTTGGTGTGCTGGCGCCTTTGGTCCGGTTTTTTTTTCAAATTAGTAACAACATTGTAGTTGTTGATAACAAATTAAATGGCATTAACCTTTGAATGTAAGAAATGAAAGCACTATCGTTTGCAAACAGTGAAGACCCAGATCAGAGGGCTCCTAGAAGAACCCTCTTTTCGTGGTCTATTCTGTTTGTCACTCGAAATCCTCTCGCAAAAATTACCCATTCATACTGTATGGGCTCTCTGATATCAACGATGGACTGTTCTACTCATAAAATTTAGCGTTGAAAGGATTAAACAACAGCTCTGTAGAGAGTTTGTTTAGGGTTAAAACCAATAAAACTCCTAACAGCTCGACTTCTTCGATGCCTATCTACTCCTAGTGTTACACAAAAGTTCCATACGATCAACACTTAATTCATGGGAGGATGCAAACCTTCTCCAGATCTACCCGATAATTGGTTTGCCATCAGCCCCCATGATATACCAATAATTTCGCTTTGATTAATCCTATGGGGGCGAACTGGGCATGATACGAATCTGAAACTTTAAAATTAGCGCGATACGCGCAAGTTGCGATAAGGTTTTATGATTGGCTCTAGATGGTGACGATTGGACATAAAACACACAGACTGACTACAGTTTGGGGGCCTGCTAAATCCATTTAGCGAGCGTATCCCATTGTGATACTTAAACAAGTACACACAATTCTTATAGAAAGAAACAGCATTGATGTCGAGTAATTAACTCTTTCACCGCCACAGTCTCACGAAAGCGACAAACAGGACACATCTGCGATTATCTTTACAAATAGTTTGGATCCAGATGATCCATTTATGTTTTTGAAGAAATTAAATGAAGACACTTAAAACAGACGACAGTGTTTACAGACGAGCATTATTTGGCGCCAAAAGAATTATTAACCCTTTCCCTCATATAAACGTGTTTTCACGCATTTACAAACAGAGTAGACCCAGATCAGACGGCTCCTAGAGGAGCCGTCTGATCAGGGTCTGCTCTGTTTGCTAATAAAATTTGATATATCTGGTTCTTTAGATTCTAAAATAATTTATTATAGCTATGTTGTCTATGAATACTCAGTTGGTATTGAAATTTGAAATAAACATAGAACAGGGAAAGGGTTAATCAACCTTTTAAATGGACTACGAAGGACGCATGTTATAGGAACACTTCCTACACACACATCAAGATGGGGGGGGGGGGTTATTTCAGATGCAAACGCCCCTTGTTTCTCCACCTAACCCTATAGTGTAACTATTTAATAGACTCACATATATGGGCTTGGTCGTTAAATGAAGACATATTATTGTGGAATGCGTAGCTTTTTGCTCTTACTGAGATCACACGACTGCAAGTATCGTAGGCTCTCACATACGACTATTGAGTTCTCAAGCTTTTGATTGGTCAGATTTGAGCCAAAAGCTCAAATCTGACCAATCAAAAACTTGAGAACGAACGCTATTAATCTGCTCATATGAATATTCATGAGGTCAAGGTTTAACATAATTTACTTTTTATCCATCTTACTTATTTAGATGTCATGATCATTCAACGGGGATAGGATTTTTATACTATTATATTATAATATTTTCATTTTCGAAAATGGAATTAAACAAGCAAGGTTATCTTATTCCCCACCCATTGCGACTACCATATGCCCAGCAATTCATCAGTTGTTAAAGTTTTATCTCTGTAAATATTTAATTCCATTCATTCTGAAGAATGGTTGCTCTTCTATGAAGGAAAAATCGAATTAATTTTAAATGAAACCTGATAATACCCTCTAATATCAATACAGCACATCTTGGTCTTTTATTGCCCTTGTAATCAATTCAGTGCCTTTCTTCAATCTAACAATCTAACTTAATAAGCAAAACTAACAGCACGCTCTCATTCAAGTGCCAGGAAATATAGACGAGATTTTTATCCTTAATAATACGCTATCAGCCACAACGAAAATAAATGTTCTGTTCTGCTACAATTGGCTTTTCCGTCTCCGTGTAACCCCACTAAACAAAAAAGCAATTGGAGTATTTCACAATAATGGCAGCCGATTAATCGTACCAATGTCTAGATAATACGAAATTGATGGGTTATTTGTGAGCAATTTGCGAAATAATTGACATAAATTTCGCGTGTTTATTTCTTCTGAGAATGCTCATATCAATCAAATCCATCAGATCGGTCTAAGACATTCAATTTCTCCTCCAAATTAACTTGCCTCCCCAACAAACCGTACCAAATTATTGTCTTAAATGATCAGGACGCGGGCCGCATCACGCCCCTATTCTCCTTATCTCTCCGCCGATGGTGCAGACTGAAAAAGTAATTCCTTCCACTGACCTATCGCGGCAAGATAAAATGTAAAATCTTTTCCGGGGCCAAACGTCACAGCCATATTTTAGACAGTTTCGAGCAAATGTCAATTTTGTGTAATTGAACAATGTTTAGAGACATCTTATCTGTTTAGCCCCTGACCTTTGACTGACAGGCCAGAAATATTATCTGAACTTTACCATTATTCACGACAGGGGAACTTTCCATCAGAAACTACTCTTTCGTCAGTTTATAATCGAATTTATTAGGTTTTCTTCAGATACTTGACAAATACATTTAGCCCTTTACCCCATGGGTTCGCATATTGACGCGTTTGCGAACAGAAGTTCAGACGACTCCTGTATGGGCCATTTGATCAAGGTCTACCTTGTTCACTTATGAAATACTGTTACTTTGATTCTGCAGTTTCTGTCACAGTCAAACAGTCCATTGTTCTAAATGTCATTATATAAAAATCAGCTAATTGATATTCGTACTAATTTCTTACATGGATATCTATCAGGGCATGGGTTAATTCAAGCAAACACAAATATAATTGGGAAGTGAATGCTTACGATACAAATAAATTAACACTTGAGTTAATTTAAACTTAAACAACGAACAACAATGTGTAGGGGATACTGAGAGCTTTATTTCTACGATTCATAACTAACTACAGCTCCAAACTAAAAAGTAAGCGCGCACATACATGATAAAGAGATAGCTCATCTTGCGCATATAGTAAACATAGATCATAATCTTTGCGCATGAAATAAACATAAATCATAAAACATTGTCCATGCATGTATCAAATGCATTATACATTACACAGCGAAATAATATTACTTAATATAAACAATATGAATGAATGAATGATTGATTGAATGATTGAATATATCGTCCAATACTAAACATATTATATTTCCATTCTATACATACATTGGAAATGGGGTTGAGTCTCAGATTCTATCAACGTTAGCTTTGACCCTCCCCTACAGAGTGGTATACAATCAAAAATACAGCGGCGAAATGTTTCATGACATACACTAGTAAGTATAAAACAAAGGCAATGTGAAAAACAGACCGAGAAAGAGTGTGTAGGAGAAGGACAGACAAATGGATAAAGATGGGAAGATGGGATTGGATGAGAGAGAAATTGTATGTGAGAAAGAAAGATAGAGAGCGTGACACACTATCCTTGAATGAACCAAATTACCAGACAACAAAAGAATTTAATGTTGAACATACACATGAATAAAGACATACCGATGAAGACTCAAATTCAAACCTCCGTGTTTGTTTAATAAAAGAATGCACGACAGAAAAGGGTGTTTTATTGTCATCATCACTTAGTTCTTAAACACCGAACAACAATATATCCGTGTTTAGAGAGTAGTGTTTTCGCGAGGTATTGAAAAGGGTTATTCTCTGTTCTTGGAAGTTTCTACATCTAAACAATAGTGATGTGCATCTTCAATTACATCTGAGCAATTACACTCTATTCAAATTGTTACAGTGATTTCTTATTCTAGCCTTGTAGCAACCCGTTTTGAAATAACGTTGCACCTTGAAATCATTATTTCAAAACGGGCTGCACTTTGTTTCAATATGCGATTTCCGATGTCAACCCGTTTAAAATAAAGTTGCAAATTGAAGTAAAATTTACTAAAGTACTTTTCAATGAAAGGAAATAGTAAAACCAGAATACATCCAAACTCATATGCAATCGTGGTGTGTTCCCAGTGGCTGTATATCCATGGCGTCAAGTCAGCGTCAAATGACGTCATTGACTTAAAATGCATATTTTACTACAAAAAGCGTCCATTATCAATTATTAACACGTGAAAGTTCAAAAATTAGTCATGACGTCACTTGGGCGTCAAATACCTTAATTCTCATGTTTCACTACAAAACGCCTGGAAATGTAATTCAAAGCAAATTAAATGATGTGGAAATTACTTTTGTAGGATAAACACGATTTTGAAGACTTCTATACGGCTACTTGAAAGAGAATCATATCCACATCCATGATAAAGATCGTCAAGGGATACCGATCTAGTGAGTCCAGTTACAATACGGGCGGCTTCATTTTGCATTTTTTTCCAAAGAACCTGAGCAATGCATGGAACAGTAATCCCAAACTATTGAAGCATATTCTACTATTGGTCGAACATTTGATTTAAAGAATGTCTATTCAAAGTAAATTTAAGTTTCTTCATTGTTCCTCTTGTTTTTTATGCTGACGTTTTGGCAATGGCAGAAAACTGTAGATCAATTCATGTATATAATTCCATAAGCTAACAATGCAAATCTTGGACTACTCTGTTTGCAATGGCGTCGCAATGTGTCCGGTAAAGAGTTACTCTATCCGGTAAAGAGTTGCGACAGGAAGAAAGTTATGCAGAAAACTCCCACAGTAGGTTTTGCGTTATTTTTGTTCTCTGTTAACCGTCTGGTCATTGTCTGCTGTTTGCATATGAAGTAACATAAATATAATTTCACCGATTCTTCCCTTGTACATAGTGCCATTAAAATACTTCAATTAATTCATACTCCATGGTGTCATTATTTCTTGTATAAATATTCATGAAGTGAAAGGTTACTTTTGTTCTCTATTAAGCAGTAACTTGCTTGTAACGACGCCTATGTTTTCTCATTAAGCGGTCACTATAGAAACGGTCTGTTGTATATCATCGATATTTATTTTAGTTATTTTACCAAAAACTCAAACTCTCTTAACCCTTTCCTCCATAAATACGCATTTCTACGCCTCTGTAGAATTCACATTTTGAAACAATTGTGATAAATAGAGCATTTGCTCCTAAGGAGCACATGCTCTATTTATCACAATGGTTTCTAAACTTTACAATTCAAACATTTTCCTTTTTCTCTAGTAAATTCTCCTTTTCGGTAGATTTATACAAAGAGGTTGAGTCTAAAAATAGCCTATGAGGGAATGGGTTAAACATCACAGTAAAACGTGTCTACAACAGCCACCCAAATACATGTTATTATCTTAAGTGCAGGACGAGAGGTATACAAGAACTGCATTAATGTTGTCCAACATTAAGCAACCACCTACTGCTCTTATCAACTCACCTGTTTGTTCAAAACGTGGTCGTTACAAACATGTTATACTGTAATTCCAACAAAATGTTCATAATCAAGGAAAACATACACTTGATACAGTTAATATCTAATAACCCTAACCCTAACCCAGATAATATTGTTAAACACTCCGCTGTCTGGATATTCTTACAATGTTGTTTCTTTATTGGTAAATCGAGGACTGGTGCCAGAACCGCCTTACTCCAACTCCAACTCCTCTGAGGTGAACTCGTAATGACATTTGCAAACGGTTTGGATCCAGATGAGACGCCGAGAAGCTCGGCATCTCATCAGGATCCAAACTGTTTGACACTCTAGTAGTGTTTGTCAGCAACATTTAAATCAACTCTGACAAGTTTATAAATACAGCTATTTTAACAATTGATTTCATTTAACTCGCAATTGCAAATAGAGTAGAACCAGGTCAGACGATTCCTATAGGAGCCGCCTGATCAGGGTCTGCTTAGTTGGCTTATGACATTATATAGATATGATTCTACAGTTTCTGCCATTACCTATATGTTTCTATGTGCTAATGTAACAATTAATGCAGTTAATATTCACGATGCCATTTTATTTTGTAAATGGCCTAAGACATTATTGGTTACATGAGTGTTTATGGAGTAAAGGGTGTACTGCTTATAAAGATCAGATAATGTACGTATAACAGTCCTGCACTCAAACCTAGATATTGTGTGTATACTGTATTTTATTGTTTGTGCAAGAAAATAATTTATAATATGCCGTACTAGTGCGGTATATGTTTTGTTTGAAGTGGTTTTCTGGCGAGCCCAATGAACCAATATACGAGCGTATAATGCAAAGCTTACAGACGTGCTGATATGGAAGGGTAAGGACCAAATAAAAATCACCTAATATATTCAGTTAAATACTATCGATAATCGTAACCTGTTAACTCCTACTTTTAAAGCGTCAACTTCAAAGATTTTACGGGAAACTGACGGACATGTACGGTGAAACTGAAGCATTTCCGTTGGTTATCGTAGCAATTAAATTTTCTCTTTTCTTTTACTATACAAACAACTCTATTCTTTCCCATGCTGTTTAGAACAAAGTTAGTTTCAAGTGACATTGATTCAGCTTCTGAAAGCACATGGTTACACAAAACTGGCAAAAATATTAGCAGAATACATATTTTAGTGCACAGACATTTGTCAATTAAAGTGTCACTGTTGACCATGTGAAATATTCTTGTCCCTTGCCAAACACCAAACGGACTATTTATCATGCTGATTTCTCACTTGTGGAATGTGGTTGTAAGAAGTTTTCGCCCATCAGTCCATCGTCGGCTACTTATAGCCTACCTACCCCGACGGGCCGAATGCGGGAAACCATCCATCATGACTGCTCTATCAGTTTGCCGGCATGTTATCAGCCGTTACGGTTGGCCGAGAACCTGTTAGTACTACTACACGGACGCGCGTGCAACTTAACAAATGGCTTCGTTAAAATAACTTCTGTCTTGCTGACAAAGTGCTCGCTTAGAACGCCAAGGAATATACGTCATGTTTCCTGATATTAAAGAGCTCAACCCTTTACCTAATGAATATGCATGTATAAATGACTGCACGAGTATTAATTAGCTGATTTTTGTTAACCCTTTCCTTCATATAAACGTGTTTTAAACGCATTTGCTAACAGAGTAGACCCAGATCAGACGGCTCCTAAATGAGCCGTCTGATCAGATTCTGCTCTGCTTGCTAATGGAATTTGAAAGATATGTTCTTTACTTTCTAAAATGGCTACTATGTTCCACCTTCCATATTGTATTATAACTATTTTGTCCATGAGTATTCTGTAGGTATTGGAATTTGGAGTAAAAATAGAACAGAGCAAGGGTTAGTAGTGGCATTATGAACAAATGCATTTTTGAATAAGCAAACAAAGCAGACCCCGATACCTACACGAGCTGTCAGATCTTGTCCAGTCTCATCTGGTCTGCTTTGCTTGCAAAAATGTTAAAGCCGTATCTATGAAGTACAATATTCAATATCCTTTAGAAACTTTAGCCATTCCTTCATATAAACGTCTTTCCACGCTTAGGTAAACATAGTAAACCCAGATCAAACGGATCCTATAGGATTTGTTTGATCAGGGCCTGAACTGTTTGCTTTTGGTTCAATATAGAAAGAAGGGAAAGACAAAAATACTGTTTCGTGTACAAAGCTTTTACAGAATCAGTACCATCATATATAAGAGATATAATTCCACCACAAATAAGAGACATTACACATTATGAACTTCGAAACAGGAACAATCTCGAATATGTCCAAACCAGAACCTCAATATTCAATAAATCATTTATTCCATCCTCAGTAAAATTGTGGAACAATTTAGATACTGATATAAGACAAAGCACATCAATATCTAGTTTTAAAAACTCAGTAAAATCATTTGCAGACTGTTCTACTATTCCTCGTTATTTTTATTTTAGTCTTAACAGATATTTATCAATTGTGCATGCCAGAATTAGGAACAACTGTAGTGATCTAAATATAGATCTGTACCACAACCATCTTAGGTTTGATCCATGTTGCTCATGTCAAAATAGTCCAGAGAATGCATCTCATTATTTCTTCAATTACAGACTCTATACTGCTCAACGAATACAACTATTTCATGAAACAAGGGCACTACATCCATTAAATACTGATCTACTGCTTTTTGGTGATACGGCCTTGTCTTATGAGCAAAATTGTGTTTTATTTGAAGCAGTTCAACATTATATACTGAGGTCGAAAAGATTCAGTTACTGATAAATCTAATATATATTTATATTTTAACCGTTCCTTTAATACATTGACCTTAACTGGCTACTTACCAATTCCCTTAATTGAGTCGTTTTGTCGACCCTGTAAAACTTTACCGGTTGTAACATAGCCAATGAAGGAAAGGGATAGTATTTGTGTGAAAAGGCCACTCCATTTTCCTATTTCCCATTCGTTTACCCTGCAGACTGAGCACCCCTCTCTCTCTCTCTCTCTCTCTCTCTCTCTCTCTCTCTCTCTCTCTATCTCTCTCTCTATCTCTCTCTCTCTCTCTATCTCTCTCTCTCTCTCTCTTTGTGTGACTGTCATTTTACTTTGTATTTTATTATTCCATTTACTGTAGGGGAAGGGCTTTATCTAAGTTGGAAGAACTTGTTACCCAACCCCAAAAATAAAACCCAACCCTCAATGAAATATGTTTAAACTAAACTTCAATATAGATCCGATTCTGGAATTTCTACCTGGGCTAAAAGGGCATATCTTAACTGGTACAGACGCATTTTGACTCTTTTTACAAATAATGTAGATCCAGATCAGACCATTTTGCAGAGGTCCAGATAAGATGCGTAAATTAAATCATCTTAAAAAATAAGCTATTTATTTATCCACCAATCTTTATGTTGTGACCACTCTTTAGAATCGTCTCCAAGAGGTTCTGAAGAGTGGTCACGACATAGGTTTTGGAGGAGAAATGACGATTTTAGTATTTGAGTACACGTATTTATCTGTTGTTCTGCATTTGTATGGTTTCAATCATGCAGTAAAGGGTTGGTCAGCCTAAACATAGTATTGAATAACAAGACGACATTTTGGTTGATCTAAGTCAATTGGCTGTATGTTAACTCTTATCTCGTAGTGAAACAAATACTGACCACGGTAGAACCAGTCTTAAACAGCCATAAAAAAGAGGTGTAAGTGTTGGTCTGTAAGGAAGATGGTAGCTTAGTACAGGTCAAAAGGTAAGGCAGAAAACTCCTACAGGAGCTTTCTGCATTACTTTTGCCCTGCATTAAGCAACCACCTGCTTTTTAAGACTCCTATGTTCAAAAAATAAATCGTCGCTTCAGACAGGTTCCAATGTATTTAAACATGACACGTGTGCATTTGTGACTAATTCCGTTTGGATCAGCTGTTGAGAAAGCATTAACCGAAGATCAAACACTTTGGATCGGGATGTTACGCCGAGTTGCTCAGTGTCTTGCGAATGACGTCGAGAATAAATGAATAAGGGTCAAAAATTAATGATGCAGTACATATTCGAATGTCACTATGTAAATCTATGTTGAGAACCGCTACAGGTTTGTTTTCTGCTGTTTTTGTTTTTGAATTGGAAAAGTGTTAATGGTAGAACTTGCTTAAACCCTTTATTCCATAAATAGGCCTTTCTACACATTTGCAAACAGAGTAAACCCAGATCAGACGAATCCTACAGAAGCCGTCTGATCAGGGTCTTCTCTGTTTGCTTAAGATATAATATAGATATGATTCTACAGTTTTTTGCCGTAGCTTAACGTTCCCGTTTCCATGTGCTATTATAATAAATTAATCTAATTAATATTTATGACGTCATTATTCACTGTTAATATTGATGAATACAGTTTGACTGACGTTGCAGAAAAAAACATGTCACATACACTACTAAAATATTAGACATGTATAAAGATCATATTGTAATGTTCGTCAGAGATGTAGATAAGGGTATGTCAAATACTGGACTTGTCATTTCTCCACCAATTGATATGTTGTGATTAAAATAGTAGTTATAGAGTTTGGTGTATAAATAAACAAGCCCTACTTGGACAATATTAGTTAAAGCTACGTATCTTACTATACGTTACAGAAACTACGTGTGCATGTATTCCATATACTAAAATCAACATTTCTTCGCCAAATCCTGTGTCGTGATTGCTCTTTAGAGTCGTCTCAAACAGACGATTCGAAAGAGTGGTTACAGCATAGAAGTGTTTTATGGACAAATAACGAAGCCATTCATGGAACAACGTCAAATGTTACACGTCATAGTTATGCGATATAGAAACTAGGTCCTCAAACGTCACTATAGTCTGACGTGTGTACTGCAGTCATGTTGTAAGTCTTTTCAGTGCTATAAAATGGCGCATTTCAAAATCTAAAATCGTCATTTCTCGACCAAATCCTATGTTGTGACTACTCTTTTGAACAGTTTTGAAGAAACGATTGTAAAGGGTGATTACAGCATAAAGGTTTTATGGATAAATAAAGAAATCATTCTTAAAGTTAAAAATTAACCATCTTATTTATCTGTTACAGAAACTAAAATTGTCGTCATTATTCCACCAACTCCTATGCTGCGACCATTCGTTTACAAAGAGACGATTCTAAAAAGGAACAATTAATTTACACGTCTTATCGAAACCATTGCTTAATACCAGCACAGGTGTAAAATACAATTATTTTTGACGAGTGACAAGTAGTGTAGAATCTGATCAGCCGCCCCGTTCCAGCGCGGTACCTAATCTGGATCTTCCAAAGACCCGAATGTTCCTTTTTCCGTTATGCCAAGCAGTAGAAATTGTCTTAAGCTATTTAAAAGGATGTTTAAATCTGGGCCATTAAGACAGATGATTGTTTAATGCATATTGAGAGTAATGAACAACGTTTCTATTGGAGTTTGTTGCATTAATCTTGTCCTGCATTAATGATAGGTAACGAAATGTATTGTGTCATGTTTTGTAACTTGTGTCATGTTTTGTAACTGTTCATCGGTGTCGGTTTAACCTAGATGTAGGAAAAAAACACAAATCCACATGTTCGTTCTATGCACATACCACAAATAGTTTTCAGTGCAGTTTTTTATGAAGAATGCTGAAATATGTCAGTCTTTTGTTAACAGTTTGTTACTCTCACTCTCCTTTTCTAGTATTACAATGACTGGAAGCCTGTTTTCTCACGGTATGAGAACTAACCCGTGTCGCAGTTGGCCCCCAAATACAAACAGACAATAGTATTAACCCTTTCCTTCATATAAACACCTTTTCACGCATTTGCAAACAGAGTAGACCCAGATCAGACGGTTCCTGTAGGAACCGTCTGATCAGGGTCTGCTCTGTTTGCTAATGGAATTTGATAGATATGTTTCTTTAGTTTCTAAAATGGCTACAATGTTCCACCTTCCATATTTCATTATAACTGTTTTGTCTATGAATATTCAGCATGTATCGAAATTTGGACTAAATATAGAACAGGGAAAGGGTTAATATATCAAGCTCGGTTCTTTATTAGTGTAAGTGGGTCAATCATGTGTATGAAATGGTTTATTATTCATTTGGGTATATACTCAAAACGAAGAAAATACGCTTGCCAAATCAACATATTGGAACGTTGAAGTCTGAATATTTTGTCTAACATGAAAACCCGTCTTTAGGCTTTTACTTCATTGGTATACACAAAGTAACCGATTTGCAAACATAGTTGACTCAAATGAGACATCTCCGGGCGGGACTTTCTGATCAGGATTTAAGCAGAGCTGCTTACTTATGTAAAAATGTAATTCTGATTGTACAGTTTCTGCCATGGCTAACCAAACTTTCCTGTATTCTCATGACATTATAAAACACACTCTAATTAATATTCATGATGTGATCATTCGTTCACGAGGTACAGGATTGAATCTTTGACTTACAGCATGTATCCATGTACAGTAGCACCCAGCTAAGCTGGACGTTAAATTTAGTACAAAAATCGGTCTTGGAAACGGATGGCACTTTAATGCAGGGTGAACGTTATGCAGAAAGGAGCTTTCTGCATGACTTTCACCCTGCATTAAGCAGCCATCTGCCTAAAAGTATCCAATTCTTCTCTACTAGAATTCCGGTTTAGAGAGGTTTTACAGTACATTTTTAAAATCATTTATACATGAAAGCTAACAAAATGTAAAGATTGAAATACATAAAAAATCAGCGAAACGAGATAAACTGTTTTACACTCTACTGACCATAAAAGCATTTGATTCTCAATGTTCTAATTACACGCGCTAATTTACAGACTGTCGTATCCGGCTACATTAAAACGTTTAATGAGGTTTCTCCGCTGGATTGCTTGCCAATTTTTGGTTCCATTTTCGGTCTTGTTGAACAGGAAATATTTCGATCAAATCAAACATTACAATCATGAGAGAGAAAAAAACCAAGACTGACGAGGATGTCAGATTGGAGTTAAACCATACATGTTAGGGATGCTTTAACTTTCTGCGCATCCGTTTACTTCCTAGTGACGCCTATTAACGCATTTGCAAGCAGAGCAGACTCAGATCAGACAACTCTGCTTGCTTATGGGATGATATAGATCTGATTTTACAGCTTACACACCTTCCATTGAAAATGTTACATTATGAAAATTAAGTCAAATAATATTCATGAATTGATCAATTAATGCATAAATGTTCATTAGGGAAAGGGTAGAAATAGATGAATCAAGACGGTGTAGACCCATATGTTAGATAGTTGAAGCAGACATCTGATCAGGGTACTCATAAGTATCAGTACATTACGACTGACTGTAGAGGGAGAGAGAGGTATCAAGTGGACGCAGTGCAGTCACGACTGGCTGGGGAGGGAGGGGTATCAAGTGGACGCAGTGCAGTCACGGCTGGCTGGGGAGGGAGGGGTATCAAGTGGACGAAGTACAGTCACGGCTGGCTGGAGAGGGAGGGATATCAAGTGGACGCAGTACAGTCACGGCTGGCTGGAGAGGGAGGGGTATCAAGTGGACGCAGTACAGTCACGGCTGGCTGGAGAGGGAGGGGTATCAAGTGGACGCAGTACAGTCACGGCTGGGAGGGATGGATATCATGTGAACGCATCTGCAGTGGAGTATTTTCAACATGATTTACCAATGTAAAGGACCATCTTACCGGGACGTTCGTCTCGATTACTGTATATATAAGTATGTGAAGGTGTGTATAGTATAAGGATAAGGTATGGAGCATATAAAGTACAAATGTATACACACTATATTCAGATATACAAGATATTTGAAATATATAAGGTATAAAATGAATACGATAATACCTATTCTTTTTACATAGATTCTTCAATTTAATTCTTACCAGTTTACTTTGAAATAACAAATATACATGAATGAGGGTGTGCCTTTACCTGAGGAATATGCATGTAAGACATAATGACTTTATAAATACTAAATTGCTGATTATTTATAATGCGTATATGAACAAGAGTGTTTTACCATGGTAGAAATTGTAGAACCATATGTATGTTAATTCATATGCAAACAGAAACGACCGCAAATGATATGTCTGGTCTGGGTCTACTCTGTGTGTAATTTTGTAGAAAGGTGTCTCTTCCGTGTAAATGGTTAACCTATTTAGCCATATTGTCAAAGAGAATTTGTCCAACTGTTTAAAACAGTTGGACAAACTTTATTATGGGCCAATGTCATTTTCATTTGAAGGGGCGTTTCTGCAAGACTGCGTCTATCGATGTGCATTTTGAAAACAATTGCAAATCAAACGGTGGAGATCCGGACCAAATATCACAACCAGGATCTCCCTGATCTGGGTTTACACTGTGTGCCTATGTCCCTTTGTCGGGGAAACAAGACGTAAACGAGTTAAGCATCAGTGCGCTTCACGATTTGCTGTAATTTAGAAACATGATCTCATGTTCGGCATTAGCATTGGCGTTTGACGCCACGGCATTACACTTGTAAAAGTAATCAAAACACTGGTTAGGAATTCGTAACCAACGCATGGTAATGATGCTTGTGAATACAGCCACGATTAGAAGATTTATAGCAATATTACCCGAACTGCCACTTTATGAAGCGAGACGAGGGCGTCTGGGAAAGTCATAGTTTTACCAGAGGAGATTGACACGAAAATGATAGTAGAGTTATTTGCCACATTCTTATCTATATAAAGTATATGGTAAGACTACCATCTGCTGTAAACGACATCCCCAGTGATGTCAAGAGATCCATAGAACGACGGCACAGACTCCCTCAAGGAATACCAAAGCCAAAGGGATTCGGTCAGACCCATTAATAAGTCTTTGTGATATTAATATCTGGTATGCTAGACAAATTATAAAACTCTTTGCCATATGGATTTGTCTTATGATGGTATATAGATTATAATTCTATACTTCATTCCACCAATAGCCAGCGCTAACATATATCACATGACCGTATATAATTTTTTATCTTATTGTACGGATCTACGTAGAATGAAACGTTATGAAAAAAATCAGAAATTTGGGAAAAATTGTTTTAACCATTCTCGTGCTATTAGTGTACATATCTGGATTTGCAAATAGTGTAGACCCATATGTATCCTCTCGGAGCTTTCTCATATGGGTCAGCATTATTTTCCATTATAATACAGTGTCTATAATTGATCCAACTTTAGAATGATTCAGCCAATTAATATTCACAGTGGATGAATTCAAATTAAAATATTTTGCATGAGAAGGATTAAAACACTTGTATGTTTTTTATGTACGCACGTTGAGGTCGTGTATGTAACAACGATAAGAGCACTCTATTGAGGATGGTCCAACAGGCACCAATGTTACAGTTGTTACCGATGATGACGATGATGATGATGATGATGATGATGACGACGATGATGTCAACGACGAATATAATCATTATGGTGACGACGATGAGTATAATGATGATGATGATGATGATGAAGATGATGATGATGACGTCGTTGATAACATTGATGATAATGATGTTGTTGATGATGATCAGGATGATAACGTTGATGTCGAGAATCACCATGATAACGCTACACACGAATGATGATGACGACGACGGTGATGATTATAGTGATGATGATGATGATGATGATGATGATGATGATGATGATGATGATGATGATGATGATGATGATGATGATGATAGTGGTGGTGATGCTGGTGGAGATTTTCTCGCATTGCAATATGTCTGTGCTCTCTGTAACACGTGTGTACAGTTTATTACATGTTGAGCCACATCTGTAACATATGCGTGCAGCTTATTACATGTATTACGTTGTTACATATACATTGTAGGATCCCAACATACACATATAATGAATATTTCAAACTACTCAGAATAATTCAGTAAACCCCATCTAAACCGGACTAGTATCAATGTCGGTCTTTAACCCATTCCCTCATATTGACGACTTTTGGCCATTCTGTAAAAGTCACTTTGTGAAACCATTGTGATAAATAGAGCATTTGCTCCTATAGGAGCAAATGCTCTATTTATCACAATTGTTTCAAACTACAAAATTCTAAAATTTTCCTTTTCTCTAATCATTGCTCCTTTTCGGTAGATTATTTCAAAGAGGTTGTACCTAAAAATAGCCTATGAGGTAATGGGTTAATGCAGAGTGGAAGTCACGCAGAAAGCTCCCTAAGACTTTAACAATCCAATAAGCAGCCGCCTGTCTAAACGTATCTAAATTCTTCTCTACTAAATGTCCGGTTTCGAGGGGCTTTCATTTTTGGCACATAGCATAATGTTTAGGTCCTCTTCTAAAGTTATATAAATTATGCCCCTGTGGTCAAAATTGGCCCCGCCCCAGGGGTGGCCAGTTTTCAATAGAAACTGGAAGGTCCTCGACTTTCATATTTGGCACATAGCATCATGTTCAGGTTTTCTACAAAAGTTATAAAAGCCCCTGGGATCGATATTGGCCCCCACCCCAGGGGTAGCCAGTTTTCTAATGCATAATTTACATTTGCCCTGCGATGAGTTTACGGCGCCCGTAGACTCGTCGTAAGGTCATTTCCGCACGGTCGCCGCACGGAGGCATACGGTCGCCGTACGATTTTTTACGCATTCCCGGGCGCCGTAGCCTATGCGATTTGTCATAAGAAAAAAGTTATACATATTTCAAAAAGCACAAGCCCGCAGCCCGTAAACACGTGGTTGCACGCATCGTACGACCTCCGCGCGAGCATCGTACAGAGGCCGTGCGCGGATCGTGCGGAAAACAACCGATATTCGGTGAACATGAAAAAAAAAAAATTGTATGGCGACCGTACGGTCATCGCAAGATCACCGCAAGGCTGCCGCTCGGTGTCCGTGCGATACCCAAGAAATCGCACGTACATCGCACGGTCAACCTGTGGCATCCTTGCGGCGACCGCACGACGACCGTGCGGCGATTTTGAGATTTCTGATGGGTGAATATTTATTTGACATTTCTTGCATTAATAGTGTGTTTATCTATAGAAGATGGAACAACCCCGCTGGTCCCGGACAGGCTCCGTACGGGCTCCGCACGGGCTCCCTACGATTGCCTTATCCAAGCGGAGACAGCGCAGTGACTGCACGGAGATCGTACGATCTCCGTACGGTCGCCGCTCAGTCATCGTACGGATAAGCCCTGATCAGTATATACAAATAACCGTACGATGATCGTAGACAATGTAGACAAAAACATCGCAGCCCGTAGACTTCTACGATGCAAAAAAATCGTAAGAAAATCGCAGACAAAGAAATCGTACGGTCTCCGTGGCAAATGTAAACGAGGCATTGAGCAGACTGACCAGTGGCTATTTTTAGCATACATAAAAAGGTAGGTCATCTCCCTTTGTACCTTTTGATAACAATTGGCTCCCTTCTGGGTAGTAAAGCTGAAGTAACAAAGAAAACTGTTATAGTTAGATATTGCCTGTTGCACAGTAAATATGACATTTAACCCTTTACTCCATATATACACCTTTCTACACATTTGAAAACAGAGTAGACCCAGATCAGACGGCCCATGTAGTAGCCATCTGTTCAATCTGCTCTGTTTGCTTATGATATAATATAGTGCAGATTGCATTAAATTATTTTCATTTTGTGTACAATATACTTATTATATGTTTACTTAACCATTTCCCTCATATAAACGCCTTTTATCACATTTGCAAACAAAGCAGTCCCATCTTCCATATTTCATTATAACTTATTTTGTCCATGAATATTCAGTAGGTATTGGAATTTTGAATAAACATAGAACAAGGGAATGGTTAAAATAAGTTAAGATATGAATAATAATATGAACTCATGAAGGTGTAATGAAAATATCCGAAATGTTGAACATAAGTATAGAATAATTTATTCTTTCTGAATTAAAATTGGCCCCGCCCCAGTGCCGGCTAGGTTTTTATAGAAACATATAGTGAACACTTTGAAAATCTTCTCCTCTGATTGTCTGGTGAGCGATATCAGGGCCATTCTGGTCATCTGTTCTTAAGTTTGTCTATCCGAGAGTTGCGTGAACGTATGGTAATTCCGTGATTCAGTATATACAATAAAACCTCTCTATAACGGCCACTAAATTACATCAAGTATTTTGTGTTAAAGGCAGGTGGCTGCTTAAAGCAAGCGTTCTGTTTGACTTTCACCTTGCTTTAAGCAACCACCTGCCCTAAATACCAACTAATTAACACAATTTAGTGGTCGTTATAGAGAGGTTTTACTGTAGTAATTATATCAACCCTATCTCTGAGGGATATTCATTTAACTCTTTACTCCGTGCATATTCATGTAACAAATAATGACACCATGCGCGTTAATTAGATTAATTTTTATAATGGCTAATGAACACAAAAAAGATTGGGCATTGCAGAAACTAGAATCAGATATATATACAGTAGAAACCCTCTAATGCGACCACTTAATAAATACACATGGTTGTCTTTATAAGCAGGTGGTTGCTTAATGCAGGGCAAAAGTAATGCAGAAAGCTCCTCTAGGAGCTTTCTGCATTACTTTTGTCCTGCATTAAGCTACCGCCTGCATCTAGCACCCAGAATTACACCTCTTTTAGGTGGTCGCATTAGCGGGTTTTTTACTGTAATTCCATAAGCAAACAGAACAGACCCTGATCAGACAGCTCCTACAGGAGCCGTCTCATCTGCACGGTCCACTCTGTTTACAAAGGCGTAGGAAGGCGTCATGAATATTAAACTACAGTAGAACCCCTCTAATGCGACCACTTAATGAATAAACATGGGTGTCTTTATAAGCAGGTGGTTGCTTAATGCAGGATAAAAGTAATGCAGAAAGCTCCTCTAGGAGCTTTCTGCATTACTTTTGTCCTGCATTAAGCTACCACCTGCATACAGCACCCAGAATTATACCTCTTTTAAGTGGTCGCATTAGCGGGGTTTTACTGCAATCTTATAAAAGCATATGAGTACAGGAAAAGCTTTGACCGAGACAGAAGGTATAGAATCCTATCTACATTGTTCGATAAAAGAGTACATGTACACTCAAATGAGTCAAAGGGCGGCTCCACCAGGTAAAGTGCCATGCAAATGAAATGTTAGTCAGTTGTATCCAAACAATATTAGATGGAAAAATACTATTGTGGTGGTACATGTATATGTGTTTGGCCGCAAACAATGTCCTGTAGCACGCCATATTTCCATATCAAAGCGATAGTCTATGCTTGCAACGTGTTTTAAGAATACCAAACTATTATATAAATAATTTCTTTATATCCTGAAAAGAAGTATATCGCAAGAAAACAAGTCGAGAAAATACTTAAGAAGACAAAACGTCCATGTGTTTGATGCCATAAGGCAACGCATTAGTATTTATTCGGCTCGCGTTTTAGTTTCGTTAACTGTTCGACTAAGGTCGATAATATTTTGTTGTAGAACAAAAATATAAGTATTGATGAAAACGGTTTAATTTGTATCACAGGGGTAAATTTTCGATATCAGTTAAAATTTTGATAAAGTTCAAATATTCATAATAATGATTGAACATAACACATACCAAGTTTTTATTATTGAAAAGATGCGTTCATTGTAGGGACTTCCTCTTTAAGTCCCTTGTCTTACTCAATGCCTGTGACGCCGTTTCAATCCTTACTCCATAAATACGTCTCTCTACGCCTTAGCAAACAGGGTAGACCCAGATCAGGCGGTTCTTACAGAAGCTGTCTGATCAGGGTCTGCTCTGTTTGCTTATGGAATGATAAAGCTATGGTTTTACAGTTTCTGCTCTGGCATTAATTTGAATGCGTTAATAATAATATGCCATTTTAAAAATCAATTTAATTAATATTAGTTATGTCAAAATTGTGTAGTTTTTTAAACCATTGTGATAAATACAGCATTTGCTCCTCTGTAGAAAATGCTATTTTCATCACAATATTTAAAAAAAATGGGACTTTCACATAGGCATTAAAAGGCGTCACTATAAAGGAATGGGTCAAAATGTGTCAATATGAGAGAATTGGTCAAAAAGCATCAATATGAGGGAATGGGTTAATATTCAATTCAATTCGATTCTTTTTTGCGTAAAACATACAGCTGTATGCTTAGAGCAAGATCACATAAATATACACATGAAAAACATGCATTTACAGAAGAGCTACGGTAACATGAATGGTAGATTACTATGGTTTAGAAATTGATTTAGAATATGGTTAATTTATTATTTCTCGATTAAACTCACTGTTATTATGAGGTTTACAGCACCTTTCAACAAATGGTTCTATTGTTTAAACATTCACTCCATAGATACGCGTTTTTATCCCTTCGAAAACAGGGTAGACACAGATCTGACGGCTAATGTAGGAGAAGAAGCGCTAAGTCTGAAACTTAAGACTCAAAGCTCAAACTGAATATGGCAAAATCTCAATAATGCTTCGGCAAAATGGAATGAAAATTGCCATAAATAATTCTTTTACAGCTTAAATTGACATAATCATTTCTTAAGGTGATCAAAACAATATTGTTCAAGTTGTGGTAGTTTCCATTCTGAGTCTTGAGTCTGAGTTTCAGACTCAGTGCTTCGTGAATACCTGATGATAATATAGATCTGAGTCCATAGTTTCTGTCAAGATAAAAATCCATAGTGCCTTTATAAAAAATCATTTAATTGATATCCATGATTTCATTATTTAATTCATGAATATTCATGAAATAAAGGGTTAAAATCGACAAAAGACAATGTCGTCTGATTTAGATTTCGAAACATGCTTACATCCACTTTTTTCAAAGACGTAACCAAATTGTCTACCAGTTTGGATCCAGGTGAGACGTCGAGTCACTCGCTGCTTCATCTTTATCCAAACTGTTGGCGAAGGTAATCATGATTCACTCATAGCGTGTCGACAAGTTAGCCAACATCACGTAAAGTATCAATTTAGTGGACCTTGACCTTGCGACGTGACAGCTCGTCAGGTGTCCTGCATGGACTAAAACCGTGAGATCAAATGACTCCTACGTAATTGGACAGTACAAATCATCACTTCGACATGCAACCGCGGTAATTTACTAAACGACTGTTTTGCTGAGCAAAGTCATCGTCAAGTTTCTCTTTCAAAACTTACGGAAACCTGTTAATTAGTCAAAATGTATTACTGTTATCAGCCTTTGAAGTCTCGTTTGTTTTCCAATATATCTTAGAGCGAACAAATCACCGTCTTCCTGATAGGACCTTCAGTAAATAACATTCCAAGAAAACTGCCTGACACAAATTATAGCATCAATCACGTCAATTTCCCTTTCGGAAGGTCTTCCTTATCACCCATCAAAAACCAATTTTAGTCAGAAATTGAGCCAATTATTTCTTTACCTCTAGCAAGTTCAGTTAAATGTGTGTCTGCAATATGGGTTTATTTGCACCAGTTCTCAAAGTTGATATTTACATCCAATATGTTTCAAGGACATAATCAGGGCACCAAACAGTTTGAACCCTGACGGGAAACTCGAGAATCCCAGCTACTCAACGTCTCATCTAGATCCAAACTCTTTGCAGACGCTACGAGGAATTTCCCGATGGCATACCAAAGGTTAAATGATCTTCGTTGCATTCTGTACACGAACTCTATTCTATTCTGACAGTCTTCTAAGAAACTAATTTAAAGATTAAACCCTCGTCTTAACGATAAGTCAATTTTGGCGGTAAAGGCTCACTTTATTTGCCAAACAGCCACTTTATCTCTTGAACACAGAGCAAATGTCCATTTATTTCAAACTGAAAGCGTGTTTACAAGCCCGCTATCGGATTAATTTATCTGACATTAGTTATTAAAATGGCGGATAAAAATGGCGTCGCGACACGACTTCATTTCCGGGAAATTAACGACATCAATCACGTGATCGCATGGTTGATGGGATTTCGTTTTTCAAGTAAATATCCCAGACATATAGAAATGGATTAGAGGAAATATCTTTTCCTTGGATCATTAAGAATGACTTTGATGTAACAGGTTTGCAAATATCAGCAATTATTCACTAAGTAAATAATGTCCGGATATTCAAAATTACAAGATATTTTTTCAAGAAACATGGAACTCACCTGTGTTTAAAGAGTCTAATTTTTATTAATAAAGTTTTCCCTCCAGTTATTTTAGTGTATAGTATTTCCCATTCATGATAGTATACACATTTGTTAAAACAGTGTGATTATTTTTATTTAAAATGCCAGTATCCATACTTACTTTGATAACTTATCTCCTGTTCTGATATTTTGTCAGGGACATGTAAGTATCCTTTAACCCTTTACTCCATATATTCGCATTTTGGAAGAGCCGTCTGATCAGGGTCTGCTCTGTTTTCTCATGAAATAATATAGATGATTGTACAGTTCTGTCGTGGTCAAACGTGCCGATGTTCATAATTCCGTTATAAAATGCAGCTAACTGATAGTTATACAATTATTATTTCTTACAAGAATATTCATTCATGAGGTAAATGTTCTATATTTATTTCAAATTTCAATACTTACTGAATATTCATAGACAAATTAGCTATAATTAAATATGGACGTTGGAACATTGTAGCCATTTTAGATTTAGTAAAGAACCAGATCTTTCAAATTCCACTAGCAAACAGAGCATGCCCTGATCAGACGGTGCCTATTGGAGCCGTCTGATCTGGGTCTACTATGTTTGTAAATGCGTAAAAACACATTTATATGAAGGAAAGGTTTAATTATTATGATACTGTCGACCTAGAAATCTTATAGAAACCATCAGAGAGAATACAAATATTTAAACTGACAGTCACAGTACACAATGTTTATGAATTCAAAGTGTTAGTCAAATGTTCTGTGTTGGCCAACCGTCTTATATCTAATTGATCCTCAAAATGATTTCACTTTTACCATTCTCCTGGTATTAAATTTGTCACATACAAAACAGACTTGATAACTTCAATTTTAGGTGTCTTTGGTATTATGAGACGCTATGTTTCGATTTACAAACTTTTTTTTAGCTTGATTAAACGTTCCGTTGTATTTGACATCAGTCTAAGTTATTAAGAAATGTTATAAGCAATTTGGAAATGCAAGTTGTTTCATGATTAGCAGAATAAGGGTTAATCGCCGGGACAAATTGAAGATGATCGTACTAAGTTTCAATTAAACTATTTAAACACCAATCAATGTAAGGCGCTGTTCAATTCAACTGCTAAACATCAAAGCATGTAATGACGTTAACAAAATCAAAGTGTTTTAGTAAAGTCTAAAACAAATACACCGTTTAAAATCATGTGTTATATTTCAATAATTGCTCTACTTATATTTTCTTCGTATAAATATTAAATGTTTGCCTTTCCTTTCCATAATACTTGCTCAATAAACACTGAAGTGTTAAGGTGCCCTCTGCACTTAAAATAGAAAAAAATCACAATCTTCATAACTGGATAATTGGATCAAGATAAATAGGATTTCTTCAACAGATGTTCGATTCGTGATGAAGCTCTTGTATTATAACAACGTGTGTGTTCACCTTTTTAACCTTTAGAATGCTGAATATTTATATGTCCAGAGCTACAAATACTAGAATCGCTATTTCTCCATAAACCCTATACTGTGACCACTCTTTAGAATCGTCTCGAAAAGACAATTCTAAAGAGTGGTCACAGTATAGGGGTTGGTGGAGAAATAAAGGAGCTAATTTTGAAAATGTTTAATTTTAAGCATCTTATCTGGACCTCTGATATATCCCATCATTGTTGAATAATATAATTAGTACACTTAAACTACCCTCCCCTCCACCGGACATTAAATTTAATATAAATATAGGTCTTGGAGACAGGTGGCAGTTTAACGCAGGATGAAGGTTATGCAGAAAGCTCCTCTAGCAGTTTTCAGCATGCTTTTCGCCCTGCACAAAGAAGTCACCTGCATAAACGTATCTAAATTCTTCTTTACTAGATTTCCGATTTAGAGGGTTTTTACTGTATTAAGCATTTCCTCCATCTAGAGTTTTAATGTCATATATACTGACGTTATGGATATCAGTTATATTAATTTCTTTTAAAAGCACAATGACATAGATTTTTTTTTAGCATTGGCAGAAACTGTAGAAGCATATCTGTATCAAAAGCAAACAGAGCAGAACCTGATCAGACGATTCCTATAGGAGCCATCTAATATGGACCTACTCTGTTTGCAAAGGCAAATATACATATATGTATAACCGTATTCATGGAGTAACGGGTTAGAGAACCCAGCATTGGCAAGAATGATTTAAATTACAAACAGTGCAGACGGTGACCAAATGACTCCTCTTGAATCCATTTAGTCTGGGTCTAGACTCGTTTCCTGCATTCAAAAGATTATATTCATATGCGTTTATTACTGTGAAACTCGGTGGACATGTTACCAAAATGATGTTATTAAAGCGTTTAGTAAAACCTATATTTCTCCACAAAAGTTTCATGCAGATGGGATAAAAACAAATCACCTATTTGCATTTTGTTTTTGCTAGTCGATCCGCCCTACGATATCATTCGTCTTCAAAGTTAAAGATGATGATATTTTCAACTCTCTGAATGCGGACTCCTACCTATTCTGGGTCTGCACTGTTTGTATTTTAATATCCTCTCGCAAGGTATGCCCCTGTTATACTGAATGTACACCACCGGTAAGTAATGATGGACCGTTCTACTTTGAAAATTCAGCATTCAAGGGGATAATTGAAATGATAGTTAAATGTGATATCACGTAATTGAAAGACAGGGGTACTTCATACCTTTCAGTGAGCACAGGTGTAGTTTAAGGCAGAGCGAGATCAGTTAATGAAAGTGCTATGATCTCCACAAAAGTGGTAAGAGGATTGGTGCGAACATTTACTTACGTAAAAGGCAAATTAATGTTTATCATGCTGTAAACATGTGTCTGCATAATTTCTGATATGGAATATTTTACTTATTTACGATTTGTTCAAACGTTTTAGAAACATAGTACCAACCAGTTTGGATCCTGATGAGACGCCGAGTTACTCGGCATCTCATCTGAATCGACGCAGTTTGGGACAGCAAGTCAGGATGCACTTAGCATGACAAGGGTTAAATCTTCAGATAAATCTTTAGCCTGCAGGACAAAGTTGACAAATACTGAACATGCGCTTTATTTTGTTAACCACAGCAGTGTATTAAAATTTCTCTTAACCTTATACTCCATGAATGTTCATATAAAAGTAATGTCACCATGAACAATTATTGTTATTAGAGTAATTGCTATAACAGCACATGTAATGTCACCATGAACAATTGTTGTTATTAGAGTAATTGCTATAACAGCACATGTAATGTCACCATGAACAATTGTTGTTATTAGAGTAATTGTTATAACAGCACATGTAATGTCACCATGAAGAATTATTGTTATTAGAGTAATTGCTATAACAGCACATGTAATGTCACCATGAACAATTGTTGTTATTAGAGTAATTGTTATAACAGCACATGTAATGTCACCATGAACAATTATTGTTATTAGAGTAATTGTTATAACAGCACATGTAATGTCACCATGAACAATTATTGTTATTAGAGTAATTGCTATAACAGCACATGTAATGTCACCATGAACAATTGTTGTTATTAGAGTAATTGTTATAACAGCACATGTAATGTCACCATGAACAATTATTGTTATTAGAGTAATTGTTATAACAGCACATGTAATGTCACCATGAACAATTATTGTTATTAGAGTAATTGCTATAACAGCACACGGACACATACTGTTTTGGCCGCCATGACAGAAACTGATGAATCATGGTCCATGCTTATAAAGCTTTTAGTTGAGTCTGAGTTTCGTTCTCAAGCTTTTGATTGGTCAGATTTGAGTTCTCAAGCTTTTGATTGGTCAGATTTGAGCCAGAGGCTCAAATCTGACCAATCAAACGCTTGAGAACGTACTCAGACTCAACGAAAAGTTTTATAAGCATGGACCCAGATCTATATTATTCCATAAGCAAACAGAGCAGATCCTGACCAAACGGATCCTATATGATCCGTATGATCTGGTTCTCCTCTGTTTCATGAATACATGACTTTTGGGGTTATAGCAGAAACTATAAAATTCCAAAAGCAAACAAGGCATATATTAATCAGACGGATTCTACAGAAGTTGTCTGATCTGGATCTACTCTACATGCAAAGGCGTCCAAGTCCAAAGGTGTAATAGTAATGGCTTAAAGGTTAGACACGACGATTAATTAATCTTTAATTAATTAATCGTTAAATATGTCATCAAAATTCCTGAAACACAACACAGCATGTCATGCCTTTCATTGAATGCATGTGTCGTGAGAGTACATTCTAGAGTAAAGGAATAACTCACAGGAAAAATGACACCATCAGCACACATGTGGTACAGTGATATTTGTTGCATTATATAAAAAGTAAAGTGTGTGGGTTTTTTCGTATTGCGGTGTTTAAGCGTTGAATGAACTGTTATTTGTACATTTTGCTGCTCATTGTTGCAATGCAAATGGCGAAATAGTGGCCATCTAGGCAAACAGTTTCGAGCCGAGTAACTCAGCATTCCATCAAGATCCAAACTGTTTGGTGTTGTTATTATGTGTGAAAATACACAAATTGAAATATGAGATAATATTTGCAAATAATAATGCTTTGAAACGAATGAGCGAATCTTCTCGATATTAAATTCTGTAAATTTGATGTTTCCAATGAATGAGGTACAGCAAACTTCCTTTAAACAAGGCGTTCAAATTAGTCTCAAAGCCGGGTTTTAAGGCAAGTGGCAGCTTCACGCAAGGTGAACGTCATACAGAAAGCTCCCAAAGGAGCTTACTGTAGGACTCAAATATTTCATTAAACACCTATCTACCTAAAACGGTCGCTGTTGGCAGTTGCTTACTTCTTTAGAGGACACACGGATGTCCTGTCATGGAACCTTGTTGTATTATATAGTACATGTACATGTATATAGACTCCCAGGGGGTGGTACAGGCCCCTATGGAACTGTTGTCACCCTGGTCTATGAAAAGCATGAATAATGTCTGTCCCGCCTGCCTCTTTCCCTAATCAACATCCATATAAGTAATAATAATGTCTAGAATATTCACATGTTCATTTTTAAAAATGGCATATGGGTGTTATACAGGGTGTTTTGGTATTGGTAGACACCGAAGAGTCATGCATGTTATAACTCCATCAGCAAACAGAGCAGAACCTGGGTCCATGCTTATAAAACTTTTAGTTGAGTCTGAGTTCGTTCTCAAGTTTTTGATTGGTCAGATTTGAGCCTTTGGCTCAAATCTGACCAATCAAAAGCTTGAGAACTCAAATCTGACCAATCAAAAGCTTGAGAATGAACTCAGACTCAACTAAAAAGCTTTATAAGCATGGACCCTGATCAGACTACTCCTTCCCTGTGTTCAAATGCGTGAACAGGCGTTTATATGGATGAAAGGGTTAAACGTTTACTAGCAATTCAATACGGTTATGAGGCTAAATATCAGTGGCCTGATACCCAGATATTTAACCTTGTCCTCCATGAATATTCATACAGGAAATAATGGCACCATGAATATAAATTAGACGCATGTTACAATGGCCAAAACTGTAGAATCACGTCAGTATTATTCAACAAGAAAACAGATGGCTGCTACAAATGCGTCAAATGGAGTTTCTATGAAGTAAAGGGTTAATATTAAAGTATATAGTTTTTTATATAAAGATTTTTTAGTCATTAATCTAAAACTTATCTTGTACTCTGAACTCTTATCCCGTAGTAAGAAATGTGTTGTCCAATTTGTATCTCGTGTAATCACAACTACTTTCTATTCGATCAAACCTTCAGAGAAATCAATGACCGAGCACCAAACAGCACGGGTCCTGATGAGACGACGAGTCTTTCGAAAACATACCCGAGGGGATTAACCCATTCCCTTATAGTTGACGCCTTTTGACGCTTCTATAAAAGTCACTTTTTGAAACTATTGTGATAAATAAAGCATTTGCTCCATTGGAGTAAATGCTCTATTTATCACAATGTTTTCAAAATTACACAAGGTTTCTTTTTCTCTAGTAAATGCCATTTTTCTGTAGATTTATTCAAGGAAGTTGGGTCTAAAATGACCAATGAGTAAATGGGTTAAGGATGCGCCAAAGAGTGTGGTCACTGATCAGATATTACACAAGACAAACGTTGGTTGATCAAGGAATACACTGTTTACAGTGGTGCTTTTGTAGGCGAAGTAGGTTTAGTACAAGTCTTTTAACACATGCGCAATTATTGTAAAACTTCGATTATCCGAACACTAAAATACGTATTATTATCGATCTTTAAGACAGGTGGCAGCTTAATGCATGGTGAAAGTCATGCAGAAAGCTCCTCTAGGAGCTTTCTTCATGACTTTCACCATGCATTAAGCAGCCACCTGCCTAAAAGGGTCTAAATTCTTCTATACCGAAAATTCGAATAATCGAGGTTTTACTGTATTGTAAGATGAGCGGTTAATGAATGGCAACAAGAGTCCAGTTGCTTAACCAACTCCCTCATAGGCTATTTTAGAACCTACCTCTTTGAATAAATCTACTGAAATGGAGCATTACTAGAAAATAAGAAACATTTAGAAGTGTGTAGGTTTGAAACTATTGTGATAAATAGGGTATTTGGTCACATGGTTTCAAAAAGTTACCTTTAAAGAGACACCAAAAGGCATCAACATGAGGGAATGGATTAACCTTTTACTGCATAGTACGGTACGCTTGTTGACATCTTCACAAATAGGATGGACTAAAAACGGTCGCATGAGCTGTAAAAATATATTTCAAACATTGACTGACTCTCGTGTGACCTCTTATTGTTTTTGGAAACCGTAATCTGGTGAATATTCGTGTAAGAAATGCTGACATCATAAACAGTTGTGAGTTTTACACCGGTATATGAACACAAGATGTTTCGACCAGGACAAAAACTCTAGAATCAGATTTATGTAATTCCATAAGCAACAGAGCAGACCATGACCAGACGGTTCGTGCAGGAACCTCCGATCTGGATCTACCCTATTTGGAAATGAGTATCTATGAGATAATCAGCTAATCATTATTGTTATCATTGACCTTATTTTGACCTCTTTTGAATGTTTGGTATTCTATATCTAATTATATCTAAATGTATCATTATTACCAATTTGCGTGACTATTTAGTGATTATGGACTTAACATCAAAACATGACAAATTAGTGACAAATCCATACTTTGAAACGTTCACTGATCTCAAAAAATATTTTTCGACATCCGTCAAATCCAGCGATAGTTTCTCCCTAAATCAGATAATGCTAAGTGAAGGCAATCGTAAGATGCCTTAATCGAAATGCATCTTAATGAGACTAATAGACAGCTGGCGAATATAGCTTTGAGATCAATAAAACTTCGAATAGTTAAACAATAATATCGTTTTCAAAAAGACGGAACTTTTGCCCTCGGCTACATTCGTCCCTGTTCGTATCAGACCCTCGCTTGCACTAATATGAGAGAGGGATAAAGTAGCGTTGAGGTTGGGAATTAAATATCGAACATCGATTTAATTGACGGCACATGGCGTTAAATTATCTAAAATTAGCGCCTAAAAACCTCGTGTTATGGCTTTAATTTGCGGTAACATCTTGATAGGACCCGTCCTCTTGATGATCGGTTAACTAGACTCCATAATATATGGGGCGTTGACGTTCGCCTGTTGGTACGATCTTATACATTAACCCTTAACACGCCGTAAGGAAATAATGTCTGCTCAAATTTGGATCTTGCGCAGTTTTGACTACTTACATATTCGTTCGTCTTGGTCAGAAACTATTGACATATTGCCAAACACCTTGGATCCTGATAAGACAGCGATTTATGAGACACAGATTTATGGGACAGCGCTTTACTCGGCGTCTCATTCAGATCCAAGTTGTTTACAGAATGCCAGTCAAGTCTCAATTAGTGTGCCAGTCAAGTCACAATTAGTGTGAGAACGGTTAACTATTAAGTATCCTGTGGACATTGTGAGCTGCAATATTTTATCCAGCTAAAACTTCCACATACATGTACATGTACAACAAAAACCATCACATCAAACAGTTCGCGTTCTGATGAGAGCTCGATCTATCTGGCGTCTGAGCTGAACCATAACTGTTTGAGATCGATCTATCTGGCGTCTGAGCTGAACCCTAACTGTTTGGGCTCGATCTATCTGGCGTCTGAGATGAACCCTAACAGTTTGCTCATCGTTCATGGCTTTACTAGACCTAATTCTTTCGCCGTCACGTTCACGTTTTGTCGTCTGCCAAAATTGTCTTCTGCTACCACTTTCTGTGTTTGTTTCCCATTTTCTCAACAAATCCTAATTACGGTGATAAATTATTTCGATGTTAATGACATGCCGAGTTACTTGGCGTCACATCTGGATCCGAACAGTTTGCATAAGTGATCCCAGGGTCGCTTTTGCCAGTGAAAGTGTTAAAAGCCATCAAAACTATTAAATTGTGAATGGAGGTACCTAAAGGAGGGATGTTTAGCTAGATTAGGTTACATTTGTACACGTTTTGATAGTTTGTCGTTAATCTGTCATATTTTATGAGCGACTTAAAACTCCGGGCGATTGGTATTCGAGATATAAATTTAACAAGGAGTGACTAAAATTATCACAAAGCTTTTATTTTTAACCCAAAAGTAAGTCAATATGATATAAATATAATGATAACAGTTTATTGTTAATATGTCCAACATAAAGATGTGACCACAAAAAAAGAAAATTGATGTGAAACGTTCACACGTGACAATCACATTTTTTCAACTTACAAATTTATATTTGGATACTGTTACAAGTGGAAAAGTGCTGCATTTTCAATTGTTTTAACATCAAAGTATACCAATGCATTAGTTCAAATGTAAAAGTGGAAAATTGTCTCTTCTTCAACTGTTTAACGTCAAAGTAGATAATTGTATTTGTTGAAATGTACATGTGGAAAGTGTTGCTTTTTCAATTGTTTCAATATTAAAGTGCATAATTTTTATTATTATATTTGTGTTTGTTCAAAATGTTACGCTGGACAGTGCACATAACACGAATGTACGAACTATGTGTACAATAAACCCCCTCTAATACACACATGTACGAACTATGTGTACAATAAAAAACCCTCTAATACACACATGTACGAATTATGTGTACAATAAAACCCCTCTAATACACACACGTACGAACTATGTGTACAATAACCCCCCTCTAATACCCACATGTATGAACTATGTGTACAATAAATCCCCTCTAATACACACACGTACGAACTATGTGTACAATAAAACCCCTCTAATACACGCATGTATGAACTATGTGTACAATAAAAACCCTCTAATACACACATGTACGAACTATGTGTACAAAAAAAATAATCTTAATACACGAACTGTGAGTACAATAAAAGCAAGATATGAACTTTGACCCTGAATGATGACCTTGACCTTGACATGTCACCCCTCAAAATGTGCACCTTCATGAGATACACATGCATGTCAAATATCAAGTATCTATCTGTACTGGCTCAAAGTTATGACCAATGTTAAAGTTGTCCTCAAACAAACAGACAAACAGACCGGGCAAAAACAATATGCCCCAGATCTGATCTAGGGACATAAAACACTCTAATACACGAATGTACAAACTATGTGTACAATAAAACCCCTCTAAAGCGACAATGATTGAACATAAATGCTTTAAAAGCAGATCATTGACTCATGCAGGACAACAGTAGTGCAGAAAGGACATTTCTTGACATTTCTGCACAATTTTCGTCTTTAATTCACCCGTTACTTGTTCCATATTTAAATTCCAATACCTACTGAATATTCATGGACAAAATAGTTATAATGAAATATGGTAGGTGTAACATTTTAGCCATTTTAGAAACTAAAGAAACATATCTATCGAGTTCCATTAGCAAACAGAGCATAACCTGATCATACGGCTCCTCTAGGAGCCGTCTGGTATTGGTCAACTGTGTTTGCAAATGCGTGAAAATGCGTTTATATGAAGGAAACCACGCCTGCCCTCAGATAGAAACGCATCTTCACACCTTTGCAAACAGAGTTGACCTTGAACAAACGGCTCTTAGAGGGGTCAGAGGAGTCATCTGATCAGGGTTTAATATGTTTACTTATGGTATCATACAGATCTGATTCTACAGTTTCTGCCAAAGCCAAACAATAATCTGTTCATAATTACATCCTTACAAAACGTAAACTAACGATGTCAGTATTTCTTACAGAAATAGTCATGAGGTACAGGGTCAATGCATCACGTCACCTGTCGGCAACCTTGGCACTTTGAACAGATAACGCTCTATTAATCACAATACGAGACGTAGTTTCAAAAAGTGACTTTTACAGAAGCATCAAAAGGCGTCAATATGAGGGAATGGGTCCATACATATTTAGGATCCACCATACAACAGCCATTTCATCAGGGTCTACATTCAGAGCCATAGTTAAAGGATGTGTTTCAATTATTAAAATGGCCATGTTTCTATAAAAATCCTGTATTGTGACCACTGTCACATCACAGTAGCGTCTATTGACTCCTTTTCAAATAGAGTAGACCCAGATCATTGGTCTCATTCTGCAGTGTCTGCCATTGCTAAAATGTTTGTGTACAGTAGAACCTGTTCTAAGCCACTTTGAATTGATTGAACGCAGACATCTTAGAAAGCGGGTGGTTGCTTAACCCATTCCCTCATATTGACGCATTTTGACGCCTCAGTAAAATGTCATAGGGTGAAAACTACAGATATTGAAATAAATAAATTTACCAGCAGCATGGGGTTAATTTTCATTTAAATGTCGAGACTACATTTTCGAAAAAAGGGGTGTATGTCATATTTAAATAAATAAATTTACCAGCAGTATTGTGTTACGTTTCTTTTGATTGCCCATTTCTAGATCCATTTATCCGCATGTTTAATACTGTTTAAGGGACATAACTCATACTAACATTTTCTACTAACCGGACATCACGTGATTGGTAGCGGAAATTCGAAAATACAAACAGTTGCCATATTTACTTTGCTTATTATGATAAACTCTGGATAAATTTAATATTGACACAGATTACGATTCTCATGCTTATGATTATTGAAATCGTGGAATAAATCCAGACGTATGAGACAAGAACATTATGTAGCTTCTCAATACATTCCAAACCCACGTTTAAATACAGTGAAACCCCGACATAAATGTCACTTTTTGAAAGCATTTTGATAAATAGAGCATTTGCTCCATAGGAGCAAATGCTCTATTTATCACAATGGTTTCAGTACTACACAATTCTAAATTTGTGCCTTTTCTCTAGTAAATTCTCTTTTCGGTAGATTTATTCCAAGAGGTTGGATCTAAAAATAGTCTATTAGGGAATGGGTTAATGCAGGGCAAAATTAATGCGGAAAGCCCCTAACTCTAATCCTCCTATTGGAGCTTTCTGCATTACTTTTAGCCTGCATTAAGCTACCACATGCCCTACAAACGCACAATTATACCTCTTTTTGATGGTCGTTTAAGGTTTTAGTGTACCATGATACATTATCTAATTAATATTGATGATGTAATGTTTTCTTAGATGAATATTCATGAAGTAAAAAACGTTAAGAGTGACCACAATACATGTTTACATTTAAATTTTATTATTTATCATAGTGTCACAATAAAAGTTACATAAAATTTACAAATATTATACACAGCGAGCTTTTATATACGGTCGTCCTACGGCCTATGAAACACTTCATACACTTGTAGTTGCTTGAGGAATTGCAGAAAGTGCAGACCAGGAGCTGGTTGCGTACCGACAGTTCGTCGTCCAGGCCTGATCTACACCTTCTGCAATACCATCAATGATTCCATTATTATTAAAACGTGTGTCTTATCCTGTAGTAGTATATCACAATATATAACATATATAAAAGAAGAAAATATAATATTATCTGCAACCGTTAGGATAAATTCCTATAGTGATTAGCCTTAAAACGGGTTGTTTGTATCATTATAGTTAAATACTTATTACGCTGTCATATATACATGTACACTTTAAATATGGACTCGCGCAGTGCTAAAATGATCAGTTATTGCACCATGAATTCAATGGTTTAAAACACCAGCTAAAATAAAGTAACATAAAAGCTTACTACCAAAAACAAATACATATGCTTGATTTCTACCAAATCTTGTTTTCAAATTATATTACTTGGTATTGGAGAAATGAAATAGCAACGGCTCTGAACTAGCTTAGGTAATGTTACTTGATGTAGGAGAAACAAATAAGGTCTGTATATCTGAGTACCCCTAAGACGTGCCGCGTATTATTGAGGGCGTCTTAGATTATCAAGTGCAATTAGGCTCAGATATACAGCCTGATCAATTGCGGAACTAGATTTTAAAGAGAGAACCGTGATATAGTCTGCATCATGCAAGTACCCATAACACGTAGCGCGTATATAGAGGGAGTCTTAGATTACAGTGTGCAATTGAGCTCACATGTACAGACAGGTAATAGTTAGGAATCAAATACATGTATAGCCTACCTATCGTTAGCATCGAAACTTACAAAATAGTACTACATGTATATGTCTTCAGCGAAGACTAAATGACATGATTTACGTTAAAATAGTTATAAATATTGACAAATAGAATTGGTAAATAGGTAAATTATTGTATAGAATTGTTTCTTCGTGCCAGCATTGTTAATAGGCAATCTGCAAGATTTGACTGTAGATGATCAGCATCCATGAGACAAGTTTCTGTTCAAAAGAGTAATCTTTAAAGAATTAGTTTTCGTTTTCAATGCTGCGGAAATACCGAATATCTTCGTAAAAGTCGCACTGGGTCAAAAGGTGAGTTTCGTCTTCGACAACGCCTAAAGAGCAATACTTACAGGTCATTGATCCTTGCGGTTTTGGGGTGGGTGTAACGACGCTGGTCCTTTCGTAAGGTTGTTTTTTCGTAAGGTTGTTTTTACACGATATTCAGTTTCTAATTTTGATTTGTATAATCTGTATGTCCTCTATTTATTGCCATTTGCCGTATTTCCATCCCTATTGAGCTTTCTTTCCCAATTTCTTTCTCATTTTCCATAGTTTTTTCCTTTATAAGTTTAATACAATACGCTTTGTTTGGTTTTTTGCGTATTAGTTAGAATGATAGAATCAAGCATGGGTTCTGGTAAAGACGGGGGTTTCTATACCCGAAACCCCGGCTTTAAACAAAACCCATGCTTGATTATTTTTCTAGCTGAAATATGCCCTAAAACCAAGTTAATTAACGGATTTCGTGAAGTACTACTTTACATTGCGTAATACGACTTCCATATCTAATAGCAACAAACTGCAGCATAAAAGTGTGACACCAAATAACGTCATTTGTTATGACAACCACAAACGTTACGTTTTGGTGTAAAATATAAATGACTGAGTGACTACAAAACAACGTCTTCGGTTAATTAAATAGGCTTTTAAAATGTTTTTGTGATAAATAGAATTTCATATTCGTGCTAATTATTTATATTAATTTTAATTTATACGGTTGTTGGCTATAGAAATGTTGGTATAATTCTGTAAGAGTTCATTCCCTTGTATTGATTTTACCCAATCGCGCGTATGAATACACCAGACAAGGGGTGTTCCAGATAAGGATTTCTAAGGCTATGTTTAGTAACTCAGCTTATCTAGCACGCCTGAGAAGCGAGAAATTCGCATCTAGGTCACTAAAGAATTTTACCATATTTTCCCCACGAGTTCATTTTTGTAAATGGCCAATTGTGAGCCTTGTATACGACAGAGTCTATTGTTGGGCATTCCGCGCAATCTACACCACAGCCAACCGATTTCCAACTTCTGTTTTAATTCACAAGATGCCCCACCCATATCGCCCTTAGTTGCAACATTTGAAGTTTTTAAGAGGTTCTCAAAAATGTCTATAAGCTTTATTAAGGACAGTATCGACTTCTGAATAATGACGTTGACCCCAGATTCCTGCGCAATAAAATACGACGGGTTCTACAATTGTTCTATACGCTTTGTAAAAACAATATACAGTAAAACCTCGATTATTCGAATTTTCGTTATAAACGAATTTAGACCCTTTTAGGCAGGTGGCTGCTTAATGCATGATGAAAGTCATGCAGAAAGCTCCTAGAGGAGCTTTCTGCATGACTTTCACCATGCATTAAGCTGCCACCTGTCTTAAAGATCGATAATAATACGTATTTTAGTGTTCGGATAATCGAGGTTTTACTGTACATCATTCCGCAAACAGCTACTAATGCGCGACTGGCGGATTTGGTTACTTCCCGTACAGACTTTGAAAGATCAAGGAATTCATTAAGCCAGAAACCTAATTAGTATTATTCATAGTCAATATATTGAAAAATACTGAAAAATCTGAAAGCTTAACATCTGCCAACATCTGAACATCTGTGACACGGTTATGTAGTCTACAACTGTATACCAAACATGTATATAATAAGTATGCAAATACGTATTAATGATTCAACAGTGATAAGGTGGAATATAATGACTCAATAAGAATATATATAAAATATACTTTCCACGCGTATTGAAATAACCGCTGGTTCGCGACAGACGCAAAGTAAAACAGTTTGTCTTTGTCTATTTTGGTTATGGTAAGCCGTTCAGTGCCTTTGTCCCTTTCAAAATTGGAATATCAAGTCGACTGTAATTTAAGAAAAGGGTATGTGAAGTTTGCTTTTTGGCAAAAAAAAGTTTGTTTCCATAATAAAAGGATTAAACACACACGAGCATCCGAAAGATATTCATGAACACATGACTTGTCAACTTCAAAATCTTCGTAAACCCTTTACTCTTCTTTGAATATTCATGAATAGAGTAATTACATCATGCATATTTATTAGTGAATGTCTTTATAATGGTATATGAACAAATGAGCGTTTGGCTATGGTAGAAACTGATGAATCAGATTTATATTAATTCATAAGTAAACAGAGCAGACTCTAATCGGACAGCTCCTACGGGAACCCTCTGATCTGTGTCTATTCTGTTTTCAAAGGCATTGATTATAATATTCCATAAGTAAATACAACAAACCCTAATTAGACGGCTACTACAGGAGCTGTACAATCCCTAATTAGACGGCTACTACAGGAGCTGCCTGTTCTGGGCTAATAGGATTTGCACAGTCTGATTAAATACTGCTATAGGTCTAATTCGGACTCTACACTGTCTTGTCAAAGCAAACAATGATCGGGTCTGCTCTGATAGATCTGTTTCTCTAGTTTCTAAATGGCTACAATGGTCCATCTTCCTTATTTCATTATAACTATTTCTTCCATGAATATTCAGCAGGTATCGAAATTTGAAATAAACATAGAACATTGAAATGGTTAAGCAATTGATTTGAAATGTCAATGAAGTACACAGGTGCCTATAGCGTTAAGTAACACTAGATAAAATTAAATGACATATGACGGCATGTTTCGATTAAGAAAATTAGATTATGTTTTGTATATATTGCGTAAGCTTCACTGACGCCAGTAACTGCTGAAAAGTATGGCTTTATTACTTTGGTACGATATCTTAAAAGACCAGTTTCTCTTAGCATTGAAGTTCTTGCCAATTTTACATAGTTTGCCAAAAAACTAAAACCTAATTCAAATAGCAAAGCTCAACTACAGTGTCATAGAAAAGGGGTGTATCTCCAATACTAAAATCGTATTTCAAATACTAAAATCGTATTTCAAATACATTGTACTAAAATCGTATTTCAAATACTAAAATCGTACTAAAACTGTTTAGAATCGTCTGTTTGAGACGAGGTCAAGGAAAGAGTGGTCAAGGTTTAGGGTTTTGTGGAGAAATGAAGGCGTTATTCTTGAAAATGTTTCAATTTATGTATCTTATCTTGGTATCTTAAAGGCATGATTCTAAAGAATGACCACAACAAAGGTTTTTATTCAGAAATGAATGAACTACTTTTTAAAATGTTTGCTTTACGCATCCTGTCTATGCATATGTCAGCGGTGTTCAGTTTTTGTTTCACACGGTCTTTGGCAGGTAATGCCTAACTAGTATTTTATATATAATTAATCTTTCCTTTCAATAAGCACTCGTGTGGTGCAGCTACAGTATCAATTAATTTCAGAAAAGTGTTGTACCATATATTAATGGCAAAACATAACGTGAAAATTTGCTGCTTTCTTTGTCTTTGGCTCAAAGCATAACGCCAATGTTTTTCTAATTACCGTATAAACAAAACAATAGCTTTTCACGTTTATTGTGTGTCGGTATTTACAGTGCAAAAACGCCCGTTAAGCGCCACATAATATGTCGTAAACATATGTCGCTATGTGTTTATTTACCAGAACGAATTGCGTTTAGATAAATGAGCGTTATTGATAATGGGAGAATTCGTACAAAAACTGGAAGAATGCAAAACCAGAAGAACAACTCAATTATTCTGTAGTAATCACCAGTTTTGATCTTGGCATATCTTCTACTCACATAAACGTGACAGCTACAAAAACCATTCGGTGGTATTTCAGAGCGAGGCTTGTCAGAAGTCTTCAACTCTAGCCGGAAACGCAGACTATAGCGCACTGCATGTACAGTAAAACCCCTATAAAATGACCACAAAAACAGGTCCAATTCTGGGTCTAAAAGGTAGGTGGTATCTTAATGCAGAACGAAAGTTATACAGAAAACTCCTACAAGAGTTCTCAGCATTACTATCATTCTGCATTAAACAATCACCTGCTTTTAAACACGCATATGCTTATTCATAAAAGTGTCGCTTCAGGTTTTTTACTGTGCTATGAAAACGCGGACCTTTCCCACAAGAAAGGAGTTCAAGTCGGATACGTCAGTATTATGAGTCACGGACGAATCCGTTCTTATCTTTTCAAACAGTTTGGATCTAGATGAGGGTAACGTGGAGTATCCTCAAGGTCAGCTCTTGAAGTGTGACACTCTTGTCATGTTTACCATAAGAAATACAAGAAAGCATGTATAAACAGGAAGAAAGATATGTTCTATCAGCCAAATATTGCCCTATAGGCTAAAGATGAAAAACAATAACATTTCGGCTTGTTGCAAGAGTATGATGTGTGTTCGGCTTGTTGCAAGAGTATGATGTATGTTAGGCTAGTTGCAAGAGTATGATGTGTGTTAAGCTTGTTGCAAGAGTGTGGTGTCTGTTCGGCTTGATGCAAGAGTATGATATGTGTTCGGCTTGTTGCAAGATTATGATGTGTGTTCGGCTTGTTGCAAGAGTATGATGTGTGTTCGGCTTGTTGCAAAAGTATGATGTGTGTTCGGCTTGTTGCAAGAGTATGATGTGTGTTCGGCTTGTTGCAAGAGTATGATGTCTGTTCGGCTTGTTGCAAAAGTATTATGTGTGTTCGGCTTGCTGCAAGAGTATGATGTGTGTTTAACCATTTGCCTCATGAATATTCGTATTAGAAACAATAACACAATGTGTATGTTGGAATATGAATATATGATATTGTAGAATCAGATCAATCCAGTGTATGTGTGTGATGTATACTTACGTCCAGTGTATATGTGCGATTTGTACTTACTTTTAGTTTATTTATGTAATATGTACTTACGCCCAGTGTATATATGTGAGTTTTGCTTACGTCCGGTGCATTTATGTGATTTGTACTTACGTCCAGTTTATGTATGTAATTTGTACTTACGTCTAGTTTATTTGTATTATTTGTAATTATTGTGATTAAAAACGCGTCAATGCCTTTACTTGTCCGTCCATTTGATTTAAGAATAGCCAAAACTGTTCGTGGTTCATTTGCGGTTTTGTTAATATTCTAAAAAGATTTGTTAGAGTATATCTTTCATTAAGAACTTAAGCGCTTATAATATTATTTTAAAAATTAGACAATATAATACTCTTGTATGAATCATGCGTTTCATAGTGTCTGCCTATGGGCCCCAGACATTTGTAGAAATTAGCATTGACTTCAACATAGACAACTAGATTCAAGTCTTACAGCGAACTGACACAGTTTTGCATATTTGACCATTTTGGTTAATATCGCCACTAATTCATGTCTGTATTTATTCATTTTTTTTCAGGAATTATCACTTTCCTGTAGGAGCTGTCTGTTCAGGTTGTGCTCTGTTTGCTTAAGAAATATAATAAATATGATTCTGCAGTTTCTGCCATAGTCCCCTTTTCATGACGCCATTTATATAAACATCAGTTCATTCATATTCCTGTATTATTTGGCTGTGGCGATAGCCGCAGCCACACTTTGATAGGAGCTGAAAGTTTCCGTGATTTACTACGAGATTATGCTTTATTTAAATGTGTAATAGAAAATTCCAACTAGTATTTATTTTATTTCATTTATTTACTGCATTGTAATATATTTTTCTCCAGCGGTCGCACATATTTTTGATGGAAATTCAAAATGACCATTATTTAATGCGAGACCACACTCCAGATTTACACTCCAGAAAAATGCAACTGCAATATTTTTCACTGTGCTCACAGCCTCACTTATGCCCAGGAACTGTTTGATTTGATGTTAACATTATGCAGGTCACCTGCAAGTCGTTTGCTGTCCAGCATTATGTACGCCAAATACCTTCTGCACTCTGAGCAATTGATATCTGCAAATATTGTCGTCTGTTGCATTTTTTCCTTCCATATCTATTCAAAAGTAAATGTCAGAGTGAAAAACAGTTTGGATCCTGATGAGGTGCCAAGTTACTCTGTGTCTCATCTGGACCCAGACTGTTTGCAAAGGTAGTTATAAATGCTAAACCCCAAAACAAAACCCATACCTTTTCAGAGGAACAGTTGCTTATATTTCAAAATTCAGTTGATCGTCTTTGGTCAGAACTTTGTATGTCCTTGCATGATCAAAATTACTTAATAATAATGTTGCTCTCTGTTTTATCTCCTACCCTGCTTAAACATGTTTTACGCAGCCATTTTACGCTTGCGTAAAACCTCGCTTGTTATTTCTTACATGAATATTTATGAGGCAAATGGTTAATAAGTTAGTATTTCAGCTTTCAAGCACCGTCGTTACTACGTTTTCCTTTTGTTCTAAAAACCGCATTGTTACAACTTCCTGTTCCCTTCTGGGATTAATTCTGCTTGACAGCTCACCTTTCCCTCGCGGACCAGGTAAATGATTTATAGATGAGGCTATACGAGAAAATCCAGAGGAATGAAAACATTATTGTTCCCCTAGCTTCACTTATACGTATTGAAGAATCTTGAAACGTGTTCCTGCGATCAGTCCTATCTCTTTTTGTGCCTTAACGACTTAATGAGATTGGAGCAGGGCTAAATCGCCGGCTAGCTACCGTCAATGTGTGATAATTTAACGTTTGTTGAAAAGCGGAACTAATCTGGCTTCAAGATTAAGAAAACATGTGTGAGGCACTGAAAGACACATTTATTACCGGTGCCTGGACGGATTCCTAGATTTGTTTTAAAATTTACCTCCTCACTCGCGTATCTGTCAGTAACGAGGCCCGCCGCCGTTGACAGTTCTCAGATGGTGATGTTTTATCCCTTCTCGTCATTCGAAAACGCAAACTGATTGTTGTTTCTAGCTTAAAGCCAAACTTATATATACTTTTAATCATTTTACTCCATAGGTACGCATTATTTTAACGTCTTTGCAAACATGCAAACAGAGTAGACTAATATTAGACAGCTCCTGTAGGAACTGTCTGATAATTGTTTGCTCCGTATGCTTATGTTATGATATAGATCTGATTCTCTAGTTTCTACCGATACCAAAATTGCCAGTGTCCACATTTTAAAAAGAATGACATCTGTTCAGATTTGGATGTGGTACCATTTTGACCACGTCCGATTGGAATAAACGTTTGTGAAACTATTGACCCAGTATCAAACAGTTTGGATCCTCGGTCCATGCTTATAAAGCTTTTAGTTGAGTCTGAGTTTCGTTCTCAAGCTTTTGATTGGTCAAATTTGAGTTCTCAAGCTTTTGATTGGTCAGATTTGAGCCAAAGGCTCAAATCTGACCAATCAAAAACTTGAGAACGAACTCAGACTCAACTAAACGTTTTATAAGCATGGACCCTGATGAGATGTCGAATTAGTCGGCGTCTCATCAGGATGCTAGCAGTTTGCAAATGCAGGTCGCGGTTAACACGTGTTCATTCAGTTGAAATGTATTTTATCCAACCACAATATTCTCAAAATGCCTGAAAATAGCGTACATACATGTATTTATATTTAATCAATATCTGCGATTTCAGGCTACCCATAATGTCATTATATCATAATCAAAGCTACAGGGGTTATCAATGACAGATATGCGGTTCAAAAGTCCTTATCAAGTTTCAAATATTTGATCTTATGGAATGAAATAATTAATATTTTTTATTTATCAATATATATTTTACCGCACATATAATATGAACATTATGATATGATATGAATCATGATGTACCAAATAATATGTATAAAGTTATTTTGGTTCCTCTGTATTGTTCATGGCATTGTCTATGTTGTCCGAAATCAGTATAACGCTTCATTGTGTTCCTCTGTATTGTTCATGGCATTGTCTATGTTGTCCGAAATCAGTATAACGTTTCATTGTGTTCCTCTGCATTGTTCGTGTCATTATCTAATTCTTAACCCTTCTCTTGCTGACTTTTAAAACACACTTCTCCTTCTTTACCCATGCCCTGTTGTATAATTACAAATATCTTCACTGTGTATAAGTATATGCTGTGCAATCACTGCTTTGGGTGCATTGCCCGCACAATCAACTTGTAAATAGTGCAGACCCTGATGAGACAGCTCCTACAGGAGCTGTCTCATCTGGGTCTTCACTATTTACAGGTAGGTATATTGACGTGAATAGCAAGCGAAAGGTTAAAAAGCAAGCATAACTTTTCATTTGGCTCCACTGTATTGTTTGTGTTATTTCCTGTTCGTCGACAATAAGCATAAAAACGTTTTGATTTCACTATATTGTTTGTGTCATTTTCCAGGTCGTCGGAAATAAGTTTAAACCTTCATTTGGTTCCACCGTGTTATTCGTGTCATTCTATAATTCGTCGAATAATAACCATACTTAAACGTCATATGTTTCATGTTATAAGTCGTCAAACATAATTACATATATATACATATATGGTAATAAAGCTTCATTTAGTTCCATTTTATTGTCCGTGTCATATCGTCTAAAGTATCCATAAAGTTTCATTTTGTCCATGATGTTGTTCGTGGCATTGTTGTAGTCATCCGCAATAAACATAAAACTTCATTGGACTTCATTGGACCCGTCTGTATTGTTCGTATCGTCTTCCGAACCATGACGTTTCATTTTGGCTCTACTATGTAGTTGTAGTCGTATCTAACTGATCAACAATAAATTCTGAAGGGTGGTGATCCCCCAAAGCAAAAATTGCAACACAAAAAGAGAAAATTGCAGACTCAGTTTTATTGAGTCTGTTCATGAGCAGTAATTGAAAGTGCAACACTGCTCACGCCCCCTAGCACCGGCTTAAGCGGTATTCAATTTTCAGCCATATATTAAGCCATATTTTATTTTTTTAATCTTCATTTTGTTCCACTTTATTGTTCGTGTCATAAGTCGTTTACAGTAAGCATATATCTTCACTGTATTATTCGTGACATGTTTTAGTCAACGAACAATAAACACAATTCTTAATTTAGTTTCTCTATAGTATTCGTTTCATTATTGGTATGTAAGTAGTCGAAAATAAGCCAAATAAACCTTCATATGGTGCCACTGTATTGTTCGTGTCATTTTATATGTCGTCTAACAATAAGCATAAGGTTTCATTAGGTGTCACTATATTGTCCGCGTCAATTTCTCAGTAGTCGAAGTAAAAGCGGTATAAAGTTTCATTTTGTTCCCATATACAGTTCGTGCTAATTTCTAAGTCGTCGTAGGTAAGCGTAATAAAGCTTATTTGGTTCCAGTTTATTGCTTGTGTCATTTTCTAAATCGTCCACAGTAAGATAAACATTCATTTGGTTTCACGTATTGTTCGTGCCATTTTATAAGTCCTCGAAATGAGCATACACATCCGTCATTTCGTTCCAACTTATCCCCGAAACGAAACATAAAACTTCATTTGGTTCCAATTTATTGCTCGTGGCATTTTAAAAGTCGCCGAAAGTAAGCATAAAGCTTCATTTGACTCCGTTTTATTCTTCGTCTCATTTTGTAAGTCTTCTTCGTATCATTCTAATAGTCGACGAATGAGCACAACTCTTCTTGTTTTCGCAATAATTTTCGTTTCATTATGGTTTCATTATGCATGTCGTTGAATATAAACAAAACAAATCTTCATTTTGTTCCATTTTATTGTTCGTGTCATTTTCTAAGTCGTCGAGAATAAGAATAAAACTTCACTTTTTCCACTGTATTGTTCGTGTTATTTTAGTCGTCGAACAATGAGCGTAATAAAGCTTCATTTAGTTCTACTTCTGATGCTTACACGCTTTTGAGAAACTGTTGACCGAGTGATCCTGATGGGACGTCGAGTTACTCGACATGTCATCTGGATCCAAACTGTTGCAAATACGAGTCAGGTCGCGCTCAGCAAAAGTGTTAAATGACGTATTTTTGAGGAAAGTCCTAGAAATCATAAACATGGTATACATTCATCAAACTTTATCATAAAGGAAAGCCATGAAGAATCATTATACGTCCAGTATAAGATAGACGTGGCCATATCATAGGTACCCCGGGCTCGAGTGTATCTGATCTAGCCATTGATGAGAAATTTTCACAGCTGGGAAAGCTATCAGGTACGAAAAGACGAACAGTTATGAAAAATCGCTCCAAATGAACCGAAAAGAAAACTGCATGGGATTTCTGTTTAATGAGCGTAGTCAGAATATTATTTATGAAGCGTTACCATAGATATGGAGCAACCGTTTTGGAGAGTATTAGAAACCCGAATCACGTGTCATACTGTTAATTTCAAAAACGATTATCATTCATGCATGTCATGATGAAAGGCGTTCCTTTTGGATATGGTGTCCCCTCTTGAATGTTGAGAATGACACGACCTTGCAACGCCGTGAACAGTTGATACAGCGAAACCTCTTTTACCATTACATGATAAACTCGTCTTTTCATATCTTTCCAAACAGAAAAGACCCAATTCAGACGGCTCCTACAGTCTGATCAGGATCTGCTCTGTTTGCTTATGACATAATACAGATATGATCCTACAGTCTGATCAGGATCGGCTCTGTTTGCTTATGACATAATACAGATATGATCCTACAGTCTGATCAGGATCGGCTCTGTTTGCTTATGACATAATACAGATATGATCCTACAGTCTGATCAGGATCGGCTCTGTTTGCTTATGACATAATACAGATATGATCCTACAGTTTCTGTCATGGTTGAACCATCCATTGATCATGATACAATGAGGAATATTCATGATACAATGAGGAATATTCATGATACAATGAGGAATATTCAGTTAATTGATATTAGCTGGTATATTAATATACAGTAAAACCTCTCTAAACCGGACATAAAATTTAGTATAAATATTGGTCTTGGAGACAGGTGGCAGCTTAATGCAGGGTGAAAGTCATTCAGAAAGCTCCTCTAGGAGCTTTCTGAATGACTTTCACCCTGCATTAAGCAGCCACCTGCATAAAAGTATCTAATTTCTTTTATACTAGAATTCCGGTTTAGAGAGGTTTTACTGTATATGTATTTACGAGTGTATATGCATTATGACGTACTAATGTACAAATTAATAAATATATATATCAGAATTTCTTACAGCAAGAACATTTGGAATTCATTGCCAGTGACAGTGCAGTTTGTAAAAAAAAATACAAAAGTTAAAAAAAAGAAATTAAAAAGTTTTACCTGGAACAGTATTAGATGTTCATACCTGATTTTCGAGGGATCACCCATTTTCAGAAAATATTTAAACTATAGTAATATTAATATTGACCAAATGCTATAAAATAGGCTTTTTCTAATTGTTTAAAGCGAACATCCTTTATTTCAAATAAATTTATTTTTCAATTGAACCCCATATTTACGTTCATTTTTTCTAAGATATTTTAAGTGTTTCTTCTAATTTCGGGGCCCAGTGGAAATAAGTCTCCGGACTTTTCTGGGCTTTCCCAGCACCGGCATACTCTTCCAAGTCATGATCAAAGTCAACTTAGATCTATTTTTTATCATCATCATTTTAACATATTATACCATATTATTGGGTCGAACTACATTACTGTTATATTTCAATATAACTGATTAAAATTGCTTCTATGTAATATTTAAATATTTATATGGAAATCATTACAATTTTTTATTGTACCATATTCTTAAATATGCCATTTTTATGTATTAATATCTTGTAAATTGTATGCAAATTTAGATGCTAAATCTATCTATCTATCTACATTATTTTTCACCAGATTACGGGTTAAATCAGCCACTCATACGGAGACATATTATATCTATATACAGAAGGGATGTATAAGCTTATATAGGAGCATAAAGCAGCAATCATTAATAATTGTTTTGATTTTGGTTGTGTTACCAAATATTTGCATGCGGTAAGTGATCGCTGAAATAGCTCGCTTGTGCTCTCCAGCAGATCATTACCTTTCATATTAAGTCGACTCTATCGTTTAAGTGATAGTACCTACATGCAACATGTTTAAAAAATGCCTAATATTACAGAAATCGTTTGTTTATATGCTGAAAAAAGTATATCGCAATAAATGCCGAAGAAACTTTCATTTGTTTGATATCGAACACCGTGTGTTATTTGGCATTGTATCAGCATTTATTAAGGTCGCGTTTTGTTTTCGACAAAAGCCGATATTATTTTGTTGCAGAACAAAAACTATAAGTAACGATGAAAACAATTTATTTTTTATCACGGTGGCATTTTTCGATATAAGTTCAATCTTCATGATAATGAATCCCAAGTTTTATTATGTTATTGAAACTGTGCGTTTACCGTAGGGACTTTCACTTTAAACGGTGATGGGCCATTCCACGTTGAAACTTCAGCATTCAAAGGGTTAACAGAGTTACACAAATCAGCGCAGTTACGTATCCAGGATTTCAGATTAGCGGGGGTCGTAGATTTTTAAAAGTTGGATGACATCTCTGCGAACAGGGAAATTAAAAAACTCGGATTAAATCATTGTTTTATTGATTTTTATTAGGTCTAGATCTAATAAAATTACTTTGTTTGGGCAATTTTATGGGGGTGCCTAAAGCTGCCAAACTTCTGAACTATATCAAGTCAATAAAAACATTAAACATTTTATTTGTTCGCCTTACTGTCATGTCACGTTGACATATAAAGGGAACATTAAGGATTTGGCGGACATTTGCACCAAGGAAGAAAAGCATATCTCGGAAACCATTGACATATCTGAAATCTTGCACAACTCTTATTGATAACCAACCGTTTAATGAATTACACGCTTGAAGTGCTGTGTGAAATCAACATTTTGTTTTAAACTCACCACTCAGCCGGAACGAGAAGGAATAACATGCATTCTTTCCTCTTTGACTTTGCACGGGAGATATTTAGTTAAATCATAAATTGCTTCACATTTATTCTTCGGGGAGGATGTTTCACATGCACGGCTTTCACTAATGCTAATAGTATTACCATTCTGGCAATCCTGTTGCTTTTATCCAATACCTGATAGAGACACTTTCTGATACCATTACTTCTGTAGGTGCTGTCTGATCAGGGTCTGCTCTGTTTGCTTATAGAATAAAATAGATTTGATTCAACAATTTCGGACTTGGCCAAAACGTTATGTGTTCATATCACATTATAAAAAACTAATATGCATGATGACCTTTATGTGCTATGCATATTCAACAGATGGTTACCGTCATCTTACCATTATACAGTAGAACCTGCCCTGACAGGTCATACATTTACTGAACCTAGGAGTCTTAAAAAGCAGGTGGTTGCTTAATGCAGCGCAAAAGTAATACTGAAAGCGCCTTAGCTTTATGTGTTTCTTTTAACCTGCATTAAGCTACCACCTGTCTCACAAACCCATAATTAGACCTCTTTGGTGGCCGCTTCAGACCGGTTCTGTTGTGGAATAGTTGTATTTGTACCAGTAAACTCTTTGAAAACTAAATTTGAAGTGGAATTGTCCAAGGTTGGGTCTATTCAGTGGGTACTGATTAAATTTGCAAGAGGATTTTGAATGACAAACAGTGATGATCATGAAATAGATCACATACTCCTATAGGAGTTCTCTAATCTGGATCTAGTCGCATGTTCATGAACTGTCATACTAAAGACCTTTCATTGTTTATCACCTACACCAAAGAAAAAGGCAATACATTCATGTTTTATGACGAATACTAGAAAATTGTCGATGAATCAGTATTTGATGGTTGTCAGATACCTCTTCAAGGAGCCCAAGCCGAATAACACATCCGTGTCATGGCGTAATAATTCCCACACGTCATATCTAGCGTTGTGGTCGCCATATTGTTTCGTCGTTATCGACTCTTGTTTGAAAATGAAATTCTTGGAATGATAAAGGAAGACTGTTATTTTCTTAAGCCGGCATGTGTAGAAAGACATGAATATACTTTGTATATGTTAATATGGAAATTGAATAACACAAATAATGACAGGTAAATAAAATGACAATGCATTTTCAAAATAGAACCTTGTTAATATATACAACCAAACGTAGGCAACTAGAAGCTGCATAAGCCCTTGAATGCTGCTTATAGCAGAATGTGTCTTAAGCGACCATCAAAAATAGCTCAAATTATGGGTCTGTAAGGCAGGTGGTAGCTTAATGCAGGTCAAAGTAATATAGCAAGTTCCTATAGGAGCTGTCTGTATTACAAATGCCTTGCAGTAAATGAGTGGCCTCTTAGGACAGGTTCTACTTTATTCAAGTGCAATGACGCATCAGTTTGGTTGAACTATAGAGTACATTCAGTATGAAAAACCTGAATTTGCTAGAAGAATTTGAATGACAAATGGTGCACACCTTGATCAAATGTCTCCTCTAGGAGACCTGTGATCATGCTCATGTTCAATATATACTACCTGCAGTAAAACTCCGATGAACACCAAAGATCATTAGGCAAATAGATTGCAGCTCACTTCAAGGTCTTCGAAAGAGTACATTTGTCTTGGCAACTGCTTATAACTGCTTGATCCTGTATAATCATTGAAAAGACATGATGTTTGTGGTATACAAACAAATAATATCGGGAGCTATTTTATATGGAAGGCCGGTTCGCCATGATAAACCGGCGAAATGCTAAATGCGAAATGCTTAATACATGTACGTTAGGAAAACCCCTAACATCTAATTAAAACTCCATCTTTAAAATGCAAATAAAAGTTTGTCTCCAAGTACTCCTATCTTTATCACACTTTATGTAGATCAAAGCACTGTCCCGTGTGAAACGTGATATGGTGGTTCAATCATTTGACATTAAACAAATCGCATTTAGCAAATCGCACTTAGCCAATCGCATTTAGCATTTCGCATTTAGCATGGCGTGATGTTCGCAGATATAATGATATCAGTTTATGTTCTTTCGACGCACGAAGAAGAAAACTATATAGTACTGTATGTATACATTGTATTGGAAAAAGATACGGATCTCGCCTTTCATATTATTGACTTATCCAGTTCAACCATTCAGTACAATGTGATTAGCAATTAGTATTTAGAAGTCCACAAATAGCAATTGGCATTTGTCATTTAGCATTTTTCATTAAGCATTTCGTATTTTGCATTTCGCAAATCGCATTTAGCAAATCGCATTTAGGCATATTATTATTGGTTTGTTATATTCGTGGCTATAAGAGATATATTCGATTGGTCCACCCTTGAGACTGTTACATTACACCCAGAACACCCATTGCACCAATAACTAGTTTGCACGGTTCTTTTATGGTTAACCTTTTTCTCTTATAGAGTTGCGTTGTGATGCCTTTGCAAACAGTAAACACCCAGATTAGCCGGCAACTGATTGCTTATTGGCGTATAGCAGAACTGGTCCTAAGCAGCCATTCAATAATTGAACATAAGCGTCTTAAATGGACATAAGAAGGCTTAAGACAGGACAAAAGTAATGTAGAAAGCTCCTATAGGAGCTTGCCGCATTACTTCTGACCTGCAATAAGCTACCACCTGCCTTAAAGGCACATAATTAGGCCTTTTAATGGCCGCTTAAAACAGGTTCTACTATATATAAATCTGATTCTACATTTTCTGTAATGGCAATTTTTATTGACTAATGTAAAACTTCATCTAATTAATATTCATGAAGTAACGCATTCCTATATAAATATTCATGAGGGAAAGGATTCAATAGACATTATGTTGAGCTGCTGGGGGTATTATACACAATATGAGCTATTTATCAGACCTAGTATTATTGAAATGTAAGTTTCGTGTCATATGAAATACAGTAGAACCCCGCTAATGCGACCACCTGAAAGACGTATATTTACGGTTGCTAGATGCAGGTGGTAGCTTAATGTAGGACAAAAGTAATGCAGAAAGCTCCTAGAGGAGCTTTCTGCATTACTTTTGGCCTGCATTAAGCAACAACCTGCTTATAAAGACACCCATGTTTATTCATTAAGTGGTCGCATTAGCGGGGTTTTACTGTAGTTCTAATACGTGTACTTACTTGGTTCCACATTTAAACTTTAACACTCCCATGGTCCCATATATGAAATATAGACAAACAGAGCAGACCCAGATCAGGGGGTTCCTAAAGAAGCCCTCTCATTATGGCCTGCTATGTTTGCTATACCACTCAATGTCAAAGGACTTGACAAACATATGAGTCGTGTGTAGGAATCCTTCCCATGAAAGACGGATGTGGTCCAATTTCAAATTTGAACGAGATTACTGTATACAATATGGGGGATCAAGGGTAAAACTTTTAATTCCGTATCCGCAAAAAGCTTTGACGGAATGTTGTTAGAAGCATGGTTTTCTTTCTAATTATTATAAATGCAAGTGGTGCCATAAATGAAAGTGTAGGCTGCTCAGTTAGCTATATTCAATGCTAATTTAAACTTAATAGTTTTCTCTGTCCTTGTGTTGCTTGGATAAATACTTTCGTCACGTATCAGGGACTCGCACAAGCTTAATGCTTAAGTCTTGGTAAAGTCTATGTGTCATATTTAAATTTACTTGACAGGTGTGTATATATTGCCTAACGAATTTATAACATATTTGCTTACGTTACTTGCCAGTTTTACTCTGTGTACTTTTTTCTTGGTCAATGTATAAGTAGCAATAAAACAGAACACAAAACAAGTACAACAAAATATTAACTCAGAGTTGTAATTAAGATGAGTTTTACCAAATATACTTGAAGTATTGTTTTATATGTCTCCGTCCAATGCTATCTTTGCTACTGCTCATTATAATCGCCTATCCAAAGCGGGTCTAATGAGTAGCAGCAATACATGGTTTGACGTAGAACTCAGAGATTTGGATAGATACCAACCACACGCATCTTATCACTCGTCACTCGGCACGACTGACTAACAGCAACAACAAAAATAAAATCACGTGCCGACATCAAACCGATAAGTGCACTGTTTGGTGTCTTGTTTGTGGGGGTTTTGTTGTTGTTGTTGGGTTTGTTGTTGTTGTTTTATTTTAGGGGGTGGGGATGTTGGGGATTGTTGGTGGTGGTGGTTTGTTTTTGTTTTTTGGGGGTGTTGTTGTATTATTTATGAATTCATTCGTAGTTAGGATTGTTCTGTTTTCGAGAGAGTAATTTATCGTTGCATTTTGCCATATCAGTCACCGCGGTTTCTTAGTTCTTTAATATGTATGTAAGAAGCAATGACATCAGAATTTTAATAAGCTGAAGTTTAATATTAGCATATGAAAAAGAAAATGTTTGGCCACGACAAAAAAACTAGAATAAGATTTAGATTATCAGAGGCCGTTTGATCTGAGTCTGCTTTGTTTGCACATACACTGCAATGTGTCTGTACCAGATAAAGGGTTGATCAACTATTCTATTCATTTAATTTGAAAGTTTCCGAATGTCCGATAGGAAGACAAAATTTCAGAATTTATTTGTAAATGTTTGACCCTATAACTGATGAAGGTTTGGAGCAACACTGTGACTGCTATGTAAGTGACCATGAACTCATTCAACATGTGACCCTTAACCCTCAACCCTTTACGTCATAAAAACAACCTTTGTCACCTTTGCAAACAGAGTAGACCCAGATCTCATGTAGGAGCTGTCTGGTCAGGGTCTGCTCTGTTTACCTATGGAATGATATAGATCTGATTAATAGTTTCTGTCATGGCCAAAATTGTTTCTGTTAATATTCCATTATATATACTATTCCAGCTGATCAGTATTCATACATACATTGTTTCGTACAGAAATATCCCTAGGGTAAGTGGTTCAAGAGCAGATGATTGCGTAATACAAGACGAAAGAAATGAATGCAGAAAGCTTACATTGGAGCTATCTGCATTACATCTGTCCTGTACTTATCTTTCTACTACCTGTAACAAGTCTATAAATAATATAGACGCCTTCGCAAATAGAGTAGACTCAGATCAGGCGTCTCCTATAGGACCCGCTTGATAGGTCCTGCTCTGTTTACTTGTGATTATATACTACGTATTTGTTATAACAACGAGTGTTCTTGTTTATATAACGAAGACAATTAATTCAATTTATATTCATTATGGATGGAGTCTGCCAAGAATATTCATTGGTTAAATGGTAAATGTACCAGAATAAGACTTGTGTGGCGGCCGTAAAACGTCGCCCCGTACTTCATTCTCAGTGTTGTTATACCTTCTGATCCTTCGAGATCATGAATTTCAGTGCTTCTTGTTCTGAAAATTGAATACCGCTTAAGCCGGTGCTAGGGGGCGTGAGCAGTGTTCGATTTCAATAACTGTTCATGAACAGATTCAATAAAACCGAGTCTGCAATTTTCTCTTTTTGTGTTGCACATTTTGCTCTCGGGGGATCACCTCCCTTCAGAATTTGTTCTAACGGTCGATTAAGACAAGTTTACGTCATTTGAAACTGGTCTTTATAGGTAAACAGTATGTTTATTCCAAACTTTATCACACATTTGAGTCAGTTCTATACAAAGGATGTGTCATTATTGTGTTATAAGACCCAGTTTTGTTTCGCTCATACCTTTGTCAACGGGAGCTGGTGGGTCCCTTGTCTGAAATGTCTGTTCTAACCTCTAGATTTGCAGCAAATCATTTGCTTCTACCCGTGTCTCTTAATGTGCCTCTGTGACACTCGTCGCGACATTAAAAGACAAATAGTTGCTTGACTTTGTATAACTCTCATTTAATGTCTTACTTTGGGCAGTTACAGCTCTACAAACCCGCTTAATCTCACCTGCTTCTTCTGGAATTGTTTAAAAACATATGTCTGTTTGTTTGATTTTTGTGTTTTAGGGTGTATAAATGGATTTGATGGTTGGAGTTTATTGTGTTTTAGGGTGTATAAATGGATTTGATGGTTGGAGTTTATTGTGTTTTCGTAGATGACCGATGGTTATGTGCTTAGAATCTTTCTTAAGACTACATTTAAATCTCCTTCACCCGTTACTCCATGGATATTCGTGTAACAAATTATGGCATAATGATAATTGATAATGGCATATGAACACATAACATTTTGGCTCAGGCAGAAACTGTAGAACTAGATCTATATTATATAAGCAAATAGAGCAGACCAAGATCAGACGGTCATAGGAGCAGTCTGATCTGGATCTAAACTGTTTGTGCAATGACGTAGAAAGGCATATTTATGGAGTAAATAGTTGAATAAGTTATACATTATATCTTCTCAATGGTCAGTGTTTTTACAAAGTTGCACAACAGCAATCCATGACAAATGCAAGGTACGTTTACATTGTAATTAACCATCTAGATTGACGAGAAACGTGACAGAGGCAGCTGTCTTGATCTACTAATTGTCATTCCAAGGTAAATGCGTAAATTACTTCTTGGTAAAATAATGGAATTTTTAATTTTTATTATCATATCGAAATTATTATATTTCTTGACCAATCTCCGTGTGTGCCCCCCCCCCCTTCCCCCCCCCCCCCCCCCCACCCCACTCACGCAAACTGGACTGAAAGATATCGTAAGTTGTAACACACAACGATCACAATGTGGAACTGGCGACCGTCCTGTTAGAGCTAACGATAATTTATGTCGTGTAAAGTAAGCCTATATTGTTAGAAGGTAGAAAATGTGATAATATCAGTCATTCGAACATTAATTGTCATACATTTGACAATCTGGAGTATCCGTGTTGTCTATTTCATATAGCTATGGACAATTAAATCTTTACTCCATAGAAACACCTTTTGTAACATTGCAGACAGAGTAGATGGCCCCAGAGTAGAGTCTGCTCTTTTTATTTAACCAGCTCCCTCATAGGCTATTTTAGATCCAACCTCTTTGAATATATCTACCAAAAGTGAGCATTAACTAGAGAAAAGGAAAATGTTAGAATTATATAGTATTAAAATCATTGTGATAAATAAAGAATTTGCTCCTATGGAGCAAATGCTCTATTTACCACAATGGTTTCAAAACGTGACTTTTACAGATGCGTAGAAATGCGTATATATAGAGGAACGGGTTAAGATCTAGTTATGTGCTCTTTGGCACAGCAACAATATAATTAATTAATTAATGTTTATAATTGATCTGTCATGAATACTCATAGAGTAAATACTTAATGATGGATGTATAAATACATGTGTGGATAAGGCGAAATGATGTTAAAATAACAATCAAACAAAGCGTTGTTATAGACATTTCCAATAGGTTGAATGAAATAACACCATTTATTTACCATGTGAAAGAAATCTTTCAAAATTGTCGAGCGGAGCTAATCAGTGCAAGAACAACTAGCAATATTTGAATATTTTATATTTAGAATAAGTATTTCTTTTATTTCGCCTTTCAATTGTTAGTACGAGTTTTCTTTCGTAAATATGGCGGCACTGCAATGTTTGCGTCAATATCGTTGCCTGTCTCGTTTTTGGTAAAGTTTTCGGCAAACGTAATCTGTTTCCCGAACTTTCCCGATATATTCAGTGGTAGATAGGTAAAGAACGAGATTGTACCCACAAAAGGTCCGTCCTATTTGTTCCGGCTGTCGGTCATGCCTTTGCGCGTGGATGGTTGGGTGTTTAGGAGCGGATGTCGGTGACGGGGCGCGATAAAAACATTCCAGTTCGTATGACTAGACCATAATGACTGCTTTGTTTACCCTTAATGTAGGTATTTTTCCACGAATTCTTGCACGGCAACCAACTGAACATCTGTAGCCGAGCTTTATCGAAGTGTATGTCTTTTGATTGGTTAAGCAAAGAACAAGATAAAATTTTGATACATAAAACAGCTAAGGCTACATATCTGTTGCTTATCAGGCAACATTAGTCCTCTAAGAATTACAAACCCCGGCTTATTCTGTCACGGCCCGTTTGTGTTGATTTCCCTAAAGGTCGTTCATCATTATTTATAATGAGTTTAACAAATGAGTATCAGCCTATCATATTTCAATCGAATAAAAAGAAATTACATAGGAGAAGTAACTATAATATCAATTTCTGGAAATGCTCGCTGCGCGGAACCTCGATCACGGTGCAAAACGATATATAAACTTCTGGATAGGAATAATGCAACGGTAAGGGCGGATGCCTGATTGTTTCAGCAGATTTTACATTAACATATATATACGATGTTTTACCATCTATTTAAAAGGGAGGTCAACCTTTCAGGCTTATCTGTACAGTGCCATAAAACAGAACTTCTGTTACAATGCACTCCAATATTAAAAGAGTTACCTTGGTTCACAGCTCAAAAATGTAAGTTATGCAGTAATTGATCAACCCTGGCTTGTGAAAATCAATAGAAAATCTGCAAAGTAGTAATTCAGTTTCTTCATTTTGTTCTCTTCAAACAAACTCAAAACATGACGTTACGTTAATTTTCAACCTTTTACGTCATGCTAATGACTAGTCCCCAAAAGTTTGCGTAAACATAGAATAGATGAGAACTTACGACTAGTCCCCAAAAGCGTGCGTAAGCATAGAATAGATGAGAACTTATGACTAGTCCCCAAAAGTTTGCGTAAACATAGAATAGATGAGAACTTACGACTAGTCCCCAAAAGCGTGCGTAAACATAGAATAGATGAGAACTTACGACTAGTCCCCAAAAGTTTGCGTAAACATAGAATAGATGAGAACTTACGACTAGTCCCCAAAAGCTTGCGTAAGCATAGAATAGATGAGAACTTATGACTAGTCCCCAAAAGTTTGCGTAAACATAGAATAGATGAGAACTTATGACAAGTCCCCAAAAGTTTGCGTAAGCATAGAATAGATGAGAACTTATGACTAGTCCCCAAAAGCGTGCGTAAACATAGAATAGATGAGAACTTACGACTAGTCCCCAAAAGTTTGCGTAAACATAGAATAGATGAGAACTTACGACTAGTCCCCAAAAGCTTGCGTAAGCATAGAATAGATGAGAACTTATGACTAGTCCCCAAAAGTTTGCGTAAACATAGAATAGATGAGAACTTATGACTAGTCCCCAAAAGTTTGCGTAAACATAGAATAGATGAGAACTTATGACAAGTCCCCAAAAGCTTGCGTAAGCATAGAATAGATGAGAACTTATGACTAGTCCCCAAAAGTTTGCGTAAACATAGAATAAATGAGAACTTATGACAAGTCCCCAAAAGTTTGCGTAACATAGAATAAATGCGAATGCCATTGCCTGATTATTTCATGCTGATGATATTTGTATTTGCTAGACATGTGTGTTTTATTTTGGAAATATTTTAGATATTTTGGATTTTACGTGTGACGTTGCTTTCTGTTTTTTATTTATACATGTAGGCCCTATCACAAGGTCTATAAACAGTATGACAACATAGATGAAACCAAATCGTTTCCATGGGAATAACATAACATAACATAATGTTTATCAGGCATAAAGTTGCATAAAGAACATAGTTATATCGCCAATGTAGAATAAGTGAAAGTGTATAGTACATGTTAATTATATAGACATGTATATGAAACATGTTTTACGGAGAAGTTTCCTCTATATTTTTTAACTAAATTACTTGTAAGAAAATCATATGCATCCATTTTCATTTGAAATCTTAATTTAAACGTAAAATATAAGAATTTGGACCAGCTGTTCAACTGAAATCTTGGAATCTGTTGACATAAGATTAGAATTTGCATTAAATCAACTTTTCCATACGAAACAACTTTGTATGGGCAAACCTGTGCAAATGGTGCATATCCAGATCAAACGGCCCCTGAAGGGTCTACACTATTGTCTACTATGCCTCCTATTTTGACCCTTTCCCTGTTCTATGTTTATTCCAAATTTCAATACGTACTGAATGTTCATGGACAAAATAGTTATAAAGACATGTGGAAGGTGGAGCATTGTAACTATTTTAGAAAGTAAGGAAACAGGTCAATCGAATTCCATTAGCAAACAAGACAAACCCCGATCAGACGGCCCCTATGGTAACTGTCGGATCTGGATCTACTGTTTACAAAGGCGTCAAAGGGACTCTGTGTGAGATACAGGTTTAAGAACGATTTAGCTTATTGCAATTTAAACAGGGTGCAGATAGTGGCTACTGGAGCTTCCTACATTACGTAGCCAGCTGGTTGTAGACAGGGTGCAGATAGTGGCTACTGGAGCTACCTACATTACGTAGCCAGCTGGTTGTAGACAGGGTGCAGATAGTGGCTACTGGAGCTACCTACATTACGTAGCCAGCCGGTTGTAGACAGGGTGCAGATAGTGGCTACTGGAGCTTCCTACATTACGTAGCCAGCTGGTTGTAGACAGGGTGCAGATAGTGGCTACTGGAGCTACCTACATTACGTAGCCAGCTGGTTGTAGACAGGGTGCAGATAGTGGCTACTGGAGCTTCCTACATTACGTAGCCAGCTGGTTGTAGACATCAGTGTACATTATCCATTGGCAACTAAAGAAACACACCTATCGAATTCCATTAGCAAACAGAGTAGACCCTGATCAGTCTGATATGGATCTACTCTGTTTGCAAATGCGTGAAAAGGCATTTAAATTAAGGAAAGGGTCAAAGATATCAAACGTATGCCAAATTTAATTTTTAGACTTTACACACCGGTAAAAAGGGGATACATGTATTGGATTTCCGATCATAATATATACTATCCACTGACCAAATACAGACACATCATAATATATACTGTCCACTGACCAGATACAGACACATCATAATATATACTATCCACTGACCAAATGCAGACACATCATAATATATACTATCCACTGACCAAATGCAGACACATCATAATATATACTATCCACTGACCAAATGCAGACACATCATAATATATACTATCCACTGACCAAATGCAGACACGTTCTTAACGTAACTATATATAAATAGCGTTAACACTTTCATATGACATGCGCGCGTGCGAGTGTGTGTGTGTGTGTGTTCACGCTACTGCGGATTCTAGGAGAAGTCGTGTTCTGGGTTTACATATTTTTCTATGGAATCAACCTTTCACGAGATAAATTCACCGGCCAACGGTGTGTGAATTATTCGCCAATATCAATCTGATACATGTATTTCATAAATGCGGTGAAACTCGTCAAAAGCAACCATTAAAATATGTCTAATTCTGGGTCTTAAAGAAAGGTGGTAATTCTACACTTTTTGTCACGATAAAAATGTCATGCGTTTATGTGGCACGATACAAATTAAAATGATTAATATTCATGATGTCATTATTTGTTATATGACTATTCATAGAATAAAAGGATAAAAGATACCTATTGTGTGCGGTGGTCTAGTGGTAACGCGCTTGACTACCAATCCGGAGGTCTGGGGTTCAAATCCAAATTTCAGAGATGCGTTTCAGTGTCTCCCACCCGCTCTGTGAGGGTCACTAGCCGGTAATGCGGCTGCATGATTGCGCCATATGTTAGCAGTGCCCAGTATTGTAGGCGAATGACTCAATGGCCAGGGGAGTAAATGTGCAGTCGACTGAGCGGTCATTCGGACTGAAAGTAGACTATAACTAGGTACTAGGTACCTATGTTTATTAGCGTTTTACTGCATTCCATACAATGATTTTATATTCCATGTCGCTATTATAGATATATGAGTGCATATATCGTTTAACTGCCATACTTGCGTTACCAATAATTCTTAGAACTTGGCCGAATACATTATCGGATAAGAATTTGTGCTTACAAATGTTTTATTTATTTATTTATTTATTTTTTTTTTATTTATTTTTTATTTATTTATCTATTTATCTATTTATCTATTTATTTATTTATTTATTTATTTACGTATCTATCTAATTATTTATCTATTTATTTATTTATTTATCTTTATTTTATTCATTTTATTTTATTTTATTTATTTATTTCATGGTAATGATAATAATGATAATTAGTAATAATTATTATTACTGTTGCCCTAAATACACATAAATTCGTAGAAAATAATTTGGTTACGTTCATTGGCCAACTGCTAACAAATGTGTGTTTGTTGTTGGTTTGGGTTTTTTGGTTGGAGTGTTGTTGGGGGTATAATAAAAAGAAAGTAAAACAACTGTTTACAAATATAATGCGTCGACGACAAACAAAAAAACATTTAATAAATGCAAGTAAAGATATTAAGGAGTGTCTGCATGCCCGTAAAACTAACCTGGATACCCTAGATACTCTTGCTGCTTTGTAATTCTTTGTTATTTTGTTAATTATGGTTATGCCATATTTCGCATGTGTTGTTGTAAATGGTCAAAGGCAATATGTAAAAAACTGAAATTGATAATAATAGTAATGACAATAATAATTATTATATTATTACTATTTATTATTATTATTATTTGTTGTTGTTGTTGCCGCTGCTGCTGCTGTTGTTGTTGTTGTTGTTGTTGTTGTCTTTGCTCAAAATCCTGTTTTTAATAATCGACCCGGAACCTGTTTTGATATGCACTATGTTTACCGATCAACTCAATAACTGGTCCAGGAGGAAATGAAAAATACTCGTAAACCCTAGCCTGCTGGAAAGGGCTGCTCAAACCCTGATAGGCTTATTCGTTAAACCGTGTAAGAAACTATTGACCGAGTGTCAAACAGCTTCGATCCTGGTGAGACGCCGGGTTACTAGGCATCTAATCTGGATCCAATCTGTTTGACAATGCCAGTCAGGTCGCACTGAGCAGTTGAAGTATTAACCATTTACTCCATAAATATACCTTTCTTCGCATTTGCAGAGTAGACACAGATCGGACGGTTCCTATAGGAGCTGTCTGATCAGGGTATGCTCTGTTTGCATATAGAATGATATAGATATGATTCAATAGTTTCTGCTTGGCAAAAATTCCAGCTAATTAATATTCATGACGTCATTATTTATTACATAAAATTTATATATTACATAAATACTTAAACTGCTCTCATCTAATATTTCGACCACTAAGGGCCTTTGTCAAAGATTATCATGTCAAAATACACGTCACATTTTTGTTACATGCATTCAGCCATAAAATCAAAGAGAATTATTCTCTTTGATTTTATGGCTGAATGCATGTAACAAAAATGTGACGTGTATTTTGACATGATAATCTTTGACAAAGGCCCTTAGTGGTCGAAATATTAGATCAGATCAGTTTAAGTATTTATGTAATATATTAATTCCCTATTTTGGAATATTTTCTTCATTGTAAAATTTATAGTCATGGAGTAAGGTGTTAATATCAGTGATAGGTACACATTCGTGCGACTTGTTGCATTATTTATCTTTTCTAATCCTTTTTATTTAGATTACCCCTGAACATATGCTGCGAGAATGTCAGTGTCCCTATTTAGCTTTATTCATTTGTACCCCGATGACTCCATTTGGAACCCATTCATATTTTCCCTCGTACTCCCAACCAGTGGACTTCGGTATCTCGAACTCGGATGTTCTGAACTTCAGGGCAAGTCGACGTAAAAGTGCGGTCCTTCCAAAAGTTACAAGACAGAATTGTTCTAAGATGTATCACTATGCATTATCTTGAACACATATGACAATTTAATACAGGTCGAACGTAATTACCTCAGCATTACTTTAGACCTCGATAAAACTGTGAACTTGAGAAACTGTGCAGATTAGAAATCGCATGATTCGAACATTGTTATCTCGAGTAATTTGCATGGACCATTGAGGTTCGAGGTTTTTAACAAATGTTCAACATTGTAAATAGGACGGAATTTTCAAAATCGTTCTATATATAATTTTTCACTTCTTCATGGTCCTGTATGATAGTCCATATGTCACAAAGTCACACACAATGTCAAGTCGATTCCACTATCTGTGGCAATACAATAAAGCGTAACCAAGACACCAAGACCAAGATTTGGCATTGGTTAATAAAGAACGGTAACTCCGACAAGGAAATAGGAACAACACTTCTGGGTAGGAACTAGCCTGGAGCTTGATACAGGAATTTGGTCCAACACTTCTAGATCTATTCTCGGCTGTACAATAAATTGTTTTTGAAAGCATCGTTGAGAAACTGTCTTCGCGGGTATCTTTTTCATGTGCGATGGTTTTGGCAGGCATGGTAAAGTGTTTTAGCGAAGCGTGTTGGAGAAAAAAATCCTATTTCGACAATTTACATTATACTGGAATGATTAACGAGAATAAATTTACCGATGAACTCTGAGATTAAAGCCTAATTGTGACAGATCAATGTAATAAACACGGCTATTAATAAACTGGGTAGCGTTGATGTCGTAATAATCACAGTCATCATTTTCTACTCATGGCATGCCAGCATTGACTGCACGATAACATGATGGTCTCAGTGCAAAACTGTGGTAATTACCGACGAATATACTAGAGCCTTTACAATCAGTTTTGATCCAGATCAATGTCGAGAAACAGAATCTAAACGGATTGTTACTCTTATCATATTTCTGATAAGAATTGTGAGACATTATCTACTTCAAGTGTAGAAGCAGACGACGATATTTTCAGACGAACTAAAGGTTACTCCTTCTATGTTATGCATTGTCGTCTGCAGAATGTTTCGTCTGTTGTAATTTACATTGTTTAGTATTCAGCATATATATTCATGTAAAAAATAATGACATCGTGAATATTAATTAGATTAGTTGTTATAATAGCACATTGACACATGAATGTTTAGCCATGGTAGAAACTATAGAATCATATCTATATTTTAAGCAAACAGAGCAGACCCTAATCAGACGGCTCCTATAGGAACTGTCTATTCTGGGTCTACTATGTTTGCAAAGCCGTAGAATGACGTATTTATGGAGTAAAAGGTTAAACATCGGACAATCAAACCTGTTTTGGATTCTGACGAGACGGCGAGCTCGGATCAAATATTCTCAATGGCAGTAAAACAATTCATCCTTATCATGCTAAAAATAGTTCTTTCTAAAAACGGTTTTGTATTTTTTTACGAAAAATAATTATTTGGTTTTGTTGAGACGTATCTCCTCTGAATATACAGTAAAACCTCTCTATAACGGCCATTAAATTACATAAAGTATTTTGTGTTAAAAGCAGGTGACTTCTTAAAGCAATGTGAAAGTAAAACATATACATGTAGGAGCGTTCTGTTTTACTTTCATCTTGCTTTAAGCAGCCACCTGCCCTAAATACCAACTAATTATCACAATTTAGTGGCCATTATAGAGAGGTTTTACTGTATGTTGTTGCAAATGAAAGTCGTGGGGCGCTTGGTACAATAATGATTGAAATTCATAAGCATTCGCATAATATGTGCTCTTCCTAAATTTACTTTCACTTCTATCGAAGAAAAAATAGAAATCTGAGTATTAGACACTATCCTTCATGAATAGTTAAACCAGAAATAATGACACCATAGATATTTATATTGACGATGATGTAATGGTGAAAGAATCTAGATTTTTATCATTATCGTTATAATTATTATTATTATTATTAAATCATTATCACTATTTGTTGTATGGATGTATATCGGTATGCTGATTTTTGTATATCGGAATTCAATATTTTTCATTTTGTTAATCACCTGTGATATAGGAGCAATCTAAATAGTTGAACAGTGTACCAAGGGAAATAACTCTTACAAGTTTGCTGTTCAGTTCAATGGAAACTATTCAAATGCCTTAATTCTTCACTTGATAGAGCGAGACGCCTTTTGAAACCTTTGCAAACACAGTAGACTTGGGTCAGACGGTCCCTGTAGGGGCCTCTCCCAATATCCACAATGTCACTAGTAGACTGAGATCAGACGGTCCCTGCAGTGGCCTCTCCAAATATCCACAATGTCACTAGTAGACTGAGATCAGACGGTACCTGCAGGGGCCTCTCCCAATATCCACAATGTCACTAGTAGGCTGAGATCAGACGGTCCCTGTAGGGGCCTCTCCCAATATCCACAATGTCACTAGTAGGCTGAGATCAGACGGTCCCTGTAGGGGCCTCTCCCAATATCCACAATGTCACTAGTAGACTGAGATCAGACGGTCCCTGTAGGGGCCTCTCCCAATATCCACAATGTCACTAGTAGACTGGGATCAGAGGTCAATGTCACTAGTAGACTGAGATCAGACGGTCCCTGAAGGGGCCTCTCCCAATATACACAATGTCGCAACTAAACTTCAGCTTCTTTGTAATTAATATTCATGATGTCATTAATTCAGGCATGAATATTCATCAGGTAAATACTTAGTGAATATGTCACATATGCAGAACTTAAACAAAAATGTGATATTTGCAAGGAAAGACATGATACGTTTTGCATGAAGTATTTCAATCCGCATCGGTCCTCTTCGCTTATTATAGATATAGACATACAGTATAACCTCTCTATAACGACCGCTAAATTACATCAAGTATTTTGTGTTAAAGGCATGTGGATGCTTAAAGCAAGATGAAAGTAAAACAGAACGCTCCTATAGGAGCGTTCTGTTTTACTTTCACCTTGCTTTAAGCAACCACCTGCCAAAGATACCAACTAATTAACACAATATAGTGGTCGTTATAGAGAGGTTTTACTGTACTTACTCTTTGAATGCGGGACACGGGTGCACTGTCATTTGCAAACCGTGTAGACTCGGATCAGAGGGCTCTTAGACATTCAGGAATATCTATCACATCATGGAGAAGCCCTCTGGTCAGGATATGCACTGTTTGTGATTCAAAATCATCTTGCCAGTTTAAACCTTTCATATCGAGTTGACTCATTTAACCCATCCCCGCTATTTTAAGACCCAACTTCTTTGAATAAATCTATTGAAAAGGAGCATTTAAAACGTGGGATACTGTCACACGTGTAGTGTTTATAGAAGATCAGAGAGGTATGTCACATACTGTTTCCCATGAGGTATTAATCATTTCAGTACTGAATTTTCAAAGTGGAATGGCCCATCAGTATATATTCAGCATCGAAGGCTGAACTTGTGAGAGGGCTTTGAACGACAAACAGTGAAAACCCTGATATGGGGCTCCTCTGGGAGTCTTATGATCTGGGTCTGCATTATTGCAAATGCCAGTGCATGTGGACTTGAATTTCTTTTCTCAGACATGATACCGTCTATATACGGATGAGATGCAGAGTTACACAATATGTTAGTCGGCTCAAAACTGTACGACAAAGTGTTTGATGAATCCCCTGTTGCATGCTAATGGTTGATCCCCTGTTGCATGCTAATGGTTGATCCCCTGTTGCATGTTAATGGTTGATCCCCTGTTGCATGCTAATGGTTGGTCCCCTAATGCATGCTAATGGTTGATCCCCTGTTGCATGCTAATGGTTGATCCCCTGTTGCGTACTAATGGTTGGTCCCCTGTTGCATGCTAATGGTTGATCCCCTGTTGCATGCTAATGGTTGATCCCCTGTTGCATGCTAATGGTTGATCCCCTGTTGCATGCTAATGGTTGATCACCTGTTGCATGCTAATGGTTGATCACCTGTTGCATGCTAATGGTTGATCCCCTGTTGCATGCTAATGGTTGATCCCCTGTTGCGTACTAATGGTTGATCCCCTGTTGCATGCTAATGGTTGGTCCCCTGTTGCATGCTAATGGTTGATCCCCTGTTGCATGCTAATGGTTGATCCCCTGTTGCATGCTAATGGTTGATCCCCTGTTGCATGCTAATGGTTGGTCCCCTGTTGCATGCTAATGGTTGATCCCCTGTTGCGTACTAATGGTTGGTCCCCTGTTGCACACTAATGGTTGACCCCCTGTTGCATGCTAATGGTTGGTCCCCTGTTGCATACTAATGGTTGACCCCCTGTTGCATACTAATGGTTGATCCCCTGTTGCATGCTTATGGTCGGTCCCCTGTTGCGTACTAATGGTTGATCCACTGTTGCATGCTAATGGTTGACCCCCTGTTGCGTACTAATGGTTGATCCACTGTTGCATGCTAATGGTTGACCCCCTGTTGCATGTTAATGGTTGACCCTTTCAACACTACAGTAGAACCTGTCTTAATCGACCATTCATTTATTAAACACATGAGTCTTAAATAGCAGGCGGTCGGAGCTTTCTGCATTACTTTTGACCTGCATTAAGCTACCACCAGCCTTACTGTCCCATAATTGACCTCTTCTTGATGGCCGCTTTAGACAGGTTATACTGTATGAATACATTCCTGATAACCATTGCAAACAGTTAGGATCCTGATGAGACACCAAATATGACGTCACATCTGGATTCAAACTAATTGATACTTGAATTGCATGTTTGTAAAAGAAACATGTCATTTGAGAACAGAGTAGACCCAGGTCAGACTATTCAAGCAGATGCCATTTGATCAGGGTATGATCTGTGTGCTTGTGGAATTTTATTTATCTCATTCCATAGCTTCTCTAAAGACCGAGACTTACCTTGTTAACTCATTCCATAGCTTCTCTAAAGGCCGAAACTTATCTTGTTAATGTGGACTTTCCAAAATTTGCTTAACCCTTTCGCTGCCAAACTATGTCGTCTGCTAACTTTGTCGTCTGCTATAAATTTTCATTTTTTTCTTTTCTTTTCTTTATTTTCAAACAAACAGTTTGGATCCTAATGAGACGCCGAGTTACTCGGCGTCTCATCTGGATCCAAACTGTTTGCATAGGTAATCACAGATCCGGCATTGGCAGCGAAAGGGTTAATGAGTATCAGCGAAGTGAGGAAAGGGTTAATGTACCTTTATTCATGGCCTGACTCATCATATCACGGTTTAGTATGTATATAGCAAACATATAATAGCTCTACAAAATGGTAATGTGATATATTATACAATAAAGTTTTATTCCGGCTTAAGAGCATTTACTGAACTCTTTCGCTGCCATTGTAGCAGCTATGATTACCTATGCAAACTGTTTGGATCCAGATGAGATATCGAGTAACTCGGCATCTCATCAGAATCCAAACTGTTTGATATTGTTCTGTAAAATGAATAAAAAATAAAAATGGAACATTGTACCAGACGACAAAGTTTGCAGACGACAAAATTTGGCAGCGAAAGAGTTAAGGTGTATAATTTAAATATTTTAGAAGCCGATGCAACTAATTTCTTCCTGTAATAACCATATACCGATACAGTACAGCTGCACTTCTATAACTCGGCGTCTCATCAGGGTCCAGCCCGTTCGTTACTGGCATTATGAATTGTCTTAGAAAAGGGAAGAAACTTAAACAATGGAAATTGTAGCAGACGACAAATGTTGCAAATGACAATGTTTGGCAGTGAACGAGTTAAACATAGTTATGTATGCTCTAAACTGTATATATGACAATTAATATCTCAGTAATCTGATAAACTGCTGCTTCAAAAAGTATTAACCCTTTACTCCAAAGACACGCCATTTTACACATTCGCAAACAGGGTCTGTTATTTATGCATATACAATAATATAGACAGGATTTGTACAGATTTTACCAAGGCCTAAATTATTGTGTTCGTGTGTCGTTATAAAAATTTAGTTTTCATTTTGTCATTATTTCTTCCATGAATATTCATGGAGTAAAGTATCAAGGTATTTAAAACAAATTTATACAACATGTGGTACTACCTGAAATCCTTACACGCTAACAATGAACTTTTGATTACTTATGCATGCAGTTTGTATCCAGATGAGACGCCGAATAATTCTGCCGAGTAATTCTATTTGATCGTATGGCAGAAAAATAAAGGATAAAGTAACTTTCAACTTTTAAGCAGGCGACAAGTTTTGCAGATGACAATTACGTAGCAAGCAAAAAGTTAAATAACTTATTTTATTGGTTTCTGACTAAGCGTTGTATCTTTATAATTGGTATCAAATATGTACGTGATAATGTTTTCATGAAAATATTAATTTAACACTTTAAAATGTAACAAGCGAATTTATGATGATATCTGTAAATGCTTTGCACCTTACAAGTCACACAATATCTCGCCGTCTCATTTGGATCGAAATGTCACGACAACTATGCAAAAATTGTCTTCGAGAAATAAACAGGGGAAGAATTGAAAGTACTATTGAAGCGGACGACTACTCACACAGAGTGCTATGGATTAATTTCAGTGATATAAATCTGAAGTATGTTATTGATCTAACATGTGTGTGGTTTATAGTACTTCACGGTATGTTACCAAAACAACTAATATCTATTCATCTGTAGATACTTGCTAAATATTCTTCACTCAGTCGATTTTAATGGGAAAATTGATTATCCCATTACCTGTCGAATATCCGTGTAAGAAATAATGATATCATGAATAGTAATTAGATGGTAAATCACAATGGCATACAAACACAGACATTTTAGCCATGGCAAACCCTGTAGGCGCTGGTCTGTATCTTCCGTAAGCAAACCGACCTGATCCTGATCATACAGCTCCAACAGAATATGTCTGATCTGAGTCTCCTCTGCTTGCGAATGCTCAAAAAGGTATATGTATCAGATAAAGGGTTAACCCTTTCCCTCATATAAACGTGTTTTCACACATTTGAAAACAGAGTAGATCAAGATCAGACGGATCCTAAAGGACCCGTCTGATCAGGATCTGCTCTGTTTGCTGATGACATTTGAAAGGCCAGTTTGTTTAGTTTCTAAAATGGCTACAATGTTTCCCCTTCCGTATTTAAATATATCTATTTTGTCCATGGATATTCAGTAGGTATTGAAAAGCAATAAATATAGAACAGTGAAAGGGTTAACACGTTGAATTCGAGAAACAAGTTGGCTTGCATTTGTACGTGCTTTCAGATCAGAGGAGTCTTGGATGGGATCTCAGATCAGGTTCTGTGCTGTTTTTCATTTAAAACCATGTACGAAGCATACTAAATATTGCTCTGTTTACTTATGACATATGTTTCTACCAACACTACAACATCATATGCACATATGCCATTATACATATTTAGTTATTATATTTCATATTTCTTACATGAATATTCAACAAGGAAAGGGTTAAACAATGACAGGCCATTTCCTTTGAAAACTCAGCATTCAAAAGATTGAATATATAATACAGTGCTCCCTCCGTACAACGACCCTCTCAGTAACGATTCCCTCCTTACAACAACGCATGTCACTGTTTCCGAAACAACAAGGCTCCAGAAACAACTTTTTTCAATCGTATTTTCTTTATGCCTCCATCAAACCCTATGTTGTGGCCACTCTTTAGAATCGTCACTTTTGTGACGATTCTAAAGAGTGGTCACAACATAGGGTTTGATGGAGGCATAACGGTTTTAGTTCTCGAAATACACCTTATCTGGGGATCTGCAAACAAGGTAATTATGTTTGATTTTCCCTCCCTATAACAACTCCCTCTGAACAACACATACAATCTTCGTATCCCAAAGGGTGTCGTTGTAGAGAGAGGGAGCACTGTACGCTGAGCATATATTTAGCCTGTTTCTATTTGTCCACTGTACCATTTTAAACCTTTGTTCAGTAGCTACGTATTTTAACGTATTTACAAACAAAATATGATTGAGTTTTTTGCATGGTCTGCTCTGCTTGCATATAGAACAATACAGATCTTATAATACAGAGCAGTTTCTGCCCAAATAGCACGTGTTCGCGTGGCATTATAAACAAACACTTAATACTGTTCATGGTGTCATTATTTATTACATGAATATTCAGATAGTAAATGTAGTTTTTTGCTCTTTAAATGTCAAATATAACTGTAAAATGATTTGGTTTAACCCATTCCCTCATATTGACGACTTTTGACGACTCTGTAGAAGTCACTTTGTGAAACCATTGTGATAAATAGAGCATTTGCTCCTATAGGAGCAAATGCTCTATTTATCACAATGGTTTCAAACTACAAAATTCTAACATTTTCCTTTTCTCTGGTTAATGCTCCTTTTCGGTAGATTTATTCAAAGAGGTTGCATCTAAAAATAGCCTATGAGGTAATGGGTTAACAGATAATCTCGCCTTTTAACGCCTTCGCAAACAGAGTAGACCTAGTTCAAACAGCTCATCTAGTAGCTATCTAATCAGGGTCTGCTCTGTTTACTTATATATTACAAATCTGATTCTCTACAGTTTGCAATGACCATACACATCCTTATTTCTTAGATAAACTACACGAAATAACCTTTTCCCTGTTCTATATTTATTCAAAATTCAATAGCTAAAATATTCATGAGCAAAATAATTTTAACGAAATATGGAAGGAGGAGCATTGTAGACATTTTAGAAAGTAAAGAAACAGATCTATCACATTCTATCAGCAAACAGAGCAGACCCTGATCAGACGGCTCCAATAGCAGTCGTCTGATATGGGTCTACTCTGGGTCTACATGAAAAGGCGTTTATATGAAGAAATGGTTAAATAATGATATAACTGATACATGTATTCGTAATTCGTAATGAATATTGATCAAACTAAGGGTTAACCATTTCCCCGATATAAATGCCGTTCCATGCCTTTGCAAACAGAGTAGACCCAGATCAGACAGATCCTATAGGAGCATTCTGGTAAGGATCTGCTCTTTTTGCTAATGCAATAAAATACATGTAGATCTAATTCTACAGCTTCTGCCTTGTGACTATATGCTACAGAAAACCTCTCTATAACGGCCATTGAATTACATCAATTATTTTGTGTTAAAGGCAGGTGGCTGCTTAGAGCAAGGTGAAAGTAAAACAGAACGCTCCTATGGGAGCGTTCTGTTTCACTTTCACCTTGCTTTAAGCAGCCACCTGCCCAAAATACCAATTAATTAACACAATTTAGTGGCCGTTATAGAGAGGTTTTACTGTATTTTAAAAACAATCAAATCAATATCCATGGTGTCATTATTTTTACATGAAAAATAATGAGGTCAAGGGTTAAAATAAAATGCTCTATTACTCGGTATTCCCATGAACCCAATCAGCTTGCAAAGGACATCATGCATTAGCATGCTAATGATAGGAGATTTTTTATCTTCCAAATTTCATCAAATTAATATCACAACCAATTTATTTTTTTGTCGCCAAAAGGCGAATCCTTGATACTATTTGCAAATAGTTTGGATCCAGATGAGATGCAGAGTGACTCGGTACCTCATCAGAATCCACAGTTTGACACTCTAGCTGTGTATATGGAAAGGTATTGACGAAAACTCCATTTTGAAACCTGGAACAGACGACAAGCTTAGCTGATAAACATTCTTGACAGAAAAAGGGTTAACATACAAACGCTTTTTTTCATGCCTCAGCAAACAAAGTAGACCCAGATCATACGGTTCCTGTAGGAGCCGTCTGATCAGTGTCTGCTCTATTAATGACATTTAATAGCTATTGACTACAGTTTCTTCCAATACCAAAATACCAATATACATATGTCATTATAAAAATTCAGCGAATAGATATTCATGATGTGATTATTTCTTACATGGATATTCAACAAGGAAAGGTTTAAGATGTTACATATGACAACGATTCATCTTTATATGACCAGATGACTAAGTAGCATTAGCCACGCCCGATAACATCTTCCTTAACTCCTGCTACAACAAGCAATTGTCGTCTGCTAAAAGTGTCGTCTGGTATAGTTTTTCAAAGTTCAGGTTTCCTCCCAATTCCTTCGCAATACAGTCAGAATATCCAGCAGTTTGGATTCCAATGAACAGTCGAGTAACTCGTTGTCTCATTAGGATCTAAACTGTTTATAGTTACCATTAATAAGGGTGGTTTGTGGCTGACAAAGTCGATAAACGTTTACCAGTCCTGAAATCACGACAATTAAATTAATTGAGGTGCATCAAATGGCATTTTTGCAAGCGAATAATCACTGAGAAATAATCAAATTTGTGGTTGATATGAAAGCAATTAACCGTCTGCACTCTGAGCAACTGTCGTTTGCACTCTGAGCAACTGTCGTCTGCAAATATTGTCGTCTGATTCGTATGCGTATGCAGAAATACATTTTTCTTCCATTTATTTCAAAACCCAGTTTCAGAGAGTCAAACAGTTTGGATCCTGATGAGAAGCCGGTTTACGATTTACTCGACGTCTCATCTGGATCGAAATTATTTGCAAAGGTTATAACAGATTCGTCAGTAGCATGCTGAATGTTAAATACTCTAAAATGAGCCTTTCTCATTTGACTTTTGCGCGTTAGCAGGGCAATTGTAATCACCTAGAAACAGTTTAAATCAAGATGAGACCTCGAATATCTCGGCATCTCATCAGGATCCAAACTGTCTGCCACGCTTACTGCATTCGTTATGAGAAATGAAGGAAATATGAACGTTGAAACATGCAGCAGATGATATATTCTGCAAACAACAATATTTTTTTTACTTAAGGCGTGATATTATTCAAATCTGATTCATTTGTATATTGAACTATATTCTGCTGAAATTAACACCTACTTTCATTTTGAAATAACAAGTTTTATTTTATCACTTTGAAACATGAGACTATCAGGCTCTGTGGATCTCTGGACCCAGTCCGTTTAATAAATATTAACCCGAATTGCCTTTAACATTTTAATGGTTTGCAATGTCAATTAAAATCTGGGTGACATCAAGGGATGGCAGTTGAAAGAGTCATTAAGTAACATAATACTTTTGAATATCTCCCAAAACCACCCTGGTGGAACTAAATTACGCAAAAAATCCTTACGTTATTAGCATTGCAAAAAAACCATGAGATGATTAATATCATAAGTGTAGTATAATTTCCAATGTAACCCTTTCCATACTGAATATTCAGGTAACAATTAATGACGCTATGATTAATCATTAGCTGATATTTTACATACACGTGATGTTTTTACTATTCCAGAATCTGAAGAATCAGATCTATATTAGTCCATAAGCAAACAGAGCAGACACAGATCAGACAGCCCTTACATGAGCTGTCTGATCTGGGTCTACTCTGTTTGCAAAGCCACGCAGAGGCGTCAGTATCGGGTAAAGGGTTAAAGACGCTATTAGTTAATGATTTCAAAATAGATAGCTAAACCGAAAAGTATCCCTTATCCTATATAAAGCGACTTGGGTCACATTTGCAAACAGTCTGGATCCAGATCAGACGCCGAGTAACTCGGCGTCTCATCAGGATCTGATCTGTTTGTCACTCAGACAATCACTTGATAAATGCATTAAGGACCATGAGGTTAACTGAAAACATACAGCATATCAGAGTTTGAGGAGAGACTATTTCTGGCAGGATCGTGGTTAATTGACATTACAGCAACAAAGATGGTATCAACCCACCTAATATGACTGTCAATTTGTTCATATTCGACACATGGGTAGTTTTCTTATGGTCTTGACTGCAGCTGAAGTTTTAGGGGTTGTTAGTTTTTTTGTCATTTTAAAATTCGCTCTTTAATTTGCTTTATTGGCCCCTAACCTGCAATAAAAATGCGATGTCTGTTTAAACCCAAATCTGTTACAATTGTCACTTACTTCCTAATTGATGAAACTTTTTACCGAGTGTCAGCTTGGATCCGGATGAGCCACCAAGTTTCTCGATGAGACACTGAAATATTCGGCTTCTCATCTGGGTCCATGATGTTTGCAAATGCCAGTTAGGCCAACCCTTATCCAGCTGTACTGTAAAAAACGATGACTTTACAGCTGCTACTCTGTAGGTAGTTTTACTGTCTAATGTGTTAATTCTTTTCAGTAACTAAGGACCGAGTGTCTAACAGTAACTAAGGACCCAGTGTCTACCAGTGTTGATCCTAGTGAACCCTTACAACCCTGATGTATCAGAATGGACTAGCCCATCAGTGTTGAACTAGAGAATCCACTCAGTATGAAAAAACTACCCTTGCTAGGGGGTTTTGAATGACAAACAGTGCAGACCCTGACCAGAGAGCTCCTCTAGAAGTCATCTGATCTGGGTCTACATAGTTTACAATTGACAATACACGTGTGTCTGAGTTCAAAGGGTCAAATACATAGTCACTTGGCGTCCGATCTGGATCCAATATGCTGTCATGCAAATCAAGGATTAAAATTGATTCGGGTTTCAGCTGACATCTGTTGTTACATTTAGAGTACCAAAAGGTTTGATGTCCACGTGCAGATTGTTCTTTATTTAACCCTTTACCTACTAGTATTTATGAATGAATTGACTGGTAATTTGCATATTTATGTATGAATTGACTGGTATCTATGCATGAAATGACTGGTATTCATTGCCTGGTATTTATGCATGAATTGACTTGTATTTATGCATGAAATGACTGGTATTTATACATAAATTGACTGGTATCTATGCATAAATTGACTGGTATTTGTTGCCTGGTATGTATGCATGAATTGACTGGTATTTAAGCATGAATTGAATGGTATATATGCGTGAATTTACTGGTATCTGTTGGCTGGTATTTATGCATGAACTGACTGGTATTTTACTGGTATTTATGCATGAATTGACGGGTATTTATGCATGAATTGATCACTTAGCAAGGACGTGTTTGGTTAGACAAAAGCTGAAGGATCAGATATATATAATTCCAGATGCATACATAGCAGACCCTGATCAGATGATTTTCTACTGGAACTGTCTGATCTTTCTCTGTCTACTCTATTTGCAAAGGCATGAAAAGGCATTTATATGAAGGAAAGGGTTTACTCTACACCTGATAGAGATATCTATTTACGCCTTTCCAATCAGAGTAGACAAACACCAGCCGTTTCCTGAAGGAGCAGTCTGATCAAAGTCTGCTCTGTTTGCTTATGAAATTATATCATTTCTGCAACCAACTAAAACACTCTAAATTCATTCAATTATAGAAATTCAGCTAATGAATATTCATGATATAATTTTTTCGTCCATGAATATTCATGAGGTGAAGGTTTAAATACCATTCACTGTGTTATGGTGTCATCAATCCAACTGTTGCAAGTACAGTGGACCCTCGTTATACCGGCATTCGTTACAATGCCACCCTCGTTATACCGGCATTCGTTACAATGCCACCCTCGTTATACTGGCATTCGTTACAATGCCACCCTCGTTATACCGGCAGTATGCATTGAAACAAAATTACAGTTAATTCTTTGAAACAGCCACTGAATAAATAGGTGCAATGCCAATAACACAGGTGATCGCTTATTAGGTAAACATATTCTGATACAGTGAACTCTCGTTACAACGGAGGTGTTTGTTTCCAGACATTGTGCTGGTATAACGAGGTTGCCGTTATAACGAGTTTCAATATGAAAGGAACTATATGGTCAGTTTTTAAACTAGTACCAACAGGTGATCGCTTAATGCAGAACACAAGAAATGCAAAAAGCTTCCTTATTTTGCACTTCTTCTGTTCTGTATTAAGCGATCACCTGTTGGTACTAGTTTAAAACTGGCCATATAGTTCCTTTCATATTTAAACTGGTTATAACGGCAACCTCGTATATGTTTACCTAATAAATATTCGTGTATGAAATAATGACATGAGTATTCATTTCATGATTTTTTATAATGGTATGTAAGCACAGAAAATCTGGCCATGGCAGAAACTGTACCCAAACAGAGCAGACACTAGTAAGTCATGGGAGCCATCTGAGCTGTGTCTACTCAGTTTGCAAAGGTGTTAAAATGCGTACCTATGAAGTAAAGGGCAAATCTAACTATTTGGACGTCCATGTTCCCACCTCTACCAGTTTGTAAAGCTGAACTGGTCAATCCCACTAGTTAAGATAACTTTAACCTTTCCCATCTTTGGAAACAAGAGTAGATATAGATCAGACGGCTCCAGTATTAGTTGTCAGATCAACGTAGGATCTGTTTGCATATGAAATTATCATAGATCTGACTCAACAGTGTCTACAAATAGCAATAAAAACCTGTGTACATATGCCAAGAAAATTCAGCTAATAAACATTCATGATTTCATAATTTCTTACATGAACGTTAAACTGGGAAAGTTTTAAATTGAACTTTCACAGTACCAAATAGTATACAACTGCTTCCTCCATGTTTTGCCTAAGTATGCCTGTCCATGTAACTACGTCACTTTCATAGATTTTGAAGGGTTTCAAATAACAACAGAAAAAACAGACATTTCCATTTCATATATAAATAATTGTATAGGAAAATATATTTTATACATACGGTGTTGACTTGCTATAGAAGTCTAGAAAAGATCAGTCTATTAGGATTTTTCATGGAAACCCATTGCACAGTGTGAAACAATACGTAAAGTATATGCACAAATACACTGAGAAATTCAAATCAAATGTGACCAAAAACTGCAAAAGAAGATATACATGTATGCAGAAATTCAAATTAGAAAAAAGGTAAGAAAATGTGGACTAAACAAAACAGGACTGACACATTTCCATCATCTCTTCAGGTGCCAATCCTATGAAAGATTGTACAACTGAAGCTATTGTACTTTCTATCATATGACCATTGCAACTAGATCAGTGTATGTTCAAAGTTATGATATAAGTTATGTCTCACGTGAAATTAACGAATATTCATGTAAGAGATATGGTGTTTTTTATGAATATTAATTATATAAATTTTGTAAATGGCATATGAAAACTTTTAGCCATGACAGAAACAGTACAATCAGATCTAATCTTCCATAAGGAAATAGAGTAGATCCTGATCAGTAAAATCAGATCCATAGTCTTCCATAGGGAAATATAGTAGACCCTGATCAGTAAAATCAGATCCATAGTCTTCCATAAGGAAATAGAGTATATCCTGATCAGTAAAATCAGACCCTGCAGGAGTTGTTGGATCTGAGCTTACACTGTTCTCAAATGTGTAAAACTGTGTCCCTATCAGGTAAAGGGTTAAGCCAGTTGATAACTTCATGCACCAAATAACACTAAAATAATTGATTTTGTTCAACATTAACCCTTTACTCCATGAACACTTGTTTGCAAAGGGTAGAAAAGTGCATTTATGGAGTAAATATATACTCTGACCCTTTCCCTCATGAGTCTTTGTGTGAAAATAATGAATATATAAATGTTGGTCAGCTGAATTCTATAATGACATAATGTACAAGAGAAATTGTGACAGAAGCAAGAATCAGATTTGTACTACTTTATAAGCAAACAGTGCAGACATTGATCAGATGGCTCCTACAGGAGTAGTCTGATCTAGGTATACTCTGTTTGCAATGGCATGAAAAGAGACCCAAAAGTTATTCTTTATACGGTTGCTTAACACGACGTTACTCTGTGAATATTCTTGTCGGAAACAATGACTGGATGAATATTGATTAGCTGATATTCATAATGAATTTATGAACAAGTGAATTTTTACCATGGCCAAAACTGTAGAATGAATTTATGAACAAATGAATTTTTACCATGGACGAAACTGTAGAAATGTATGTAATTTCATAAGCAAACAGTGCAAATCCTGATCTGAAGGCTCCTATGGGAACTGTCTGACCTGGATCTACTCTGTTTACAAAGGTGCAAAAAGTCTCTCTGTGGAGTAAAGGGTTAACCCTTCACTTGCTGAATTTTAAAATACATTTCTCCTTCTTTACCCATGCCCTGTTGTATATTTACATATATCTTCACTGTGTGCACGTATTTCGCTATTCAATCACTGCTGTGGAGTGCACTGGTTGCACAATCAACTTGTAAATATTGCAGACCCTGATGAGACAGCTCCTGCAGGAGCTGTCTCATCTGGGTCTTCACTATTTACAGGTAGGTATATTGACACGAGTAGCAAGCGAAGGGTTAAGAGAGGTGAAATATTACATTACAATAAAAATGTTTCATGATCAAACAGACATTTATAGTGTGCATATCTTAATTAACCCTTTTGGTCAACAAGTAATTTCATCTACTAAGATTATCATCTGCTTAAGGTTTCAAAATGTAGTTTTGATTAATTTCTTTATAAATAACACAATCATCATCTGCTTAACCCATTACCTCTTAGGCTATATTTGGAGTTGGCTCTTTGAATACATTTTCGCAAAAGGAGCATTAACTAGGGCAATGGGACTTTTAAGATTTGTGTAATTTTGAAACCATTGTGATAGAGCATTTGCTCCAATGGAGCAAATGCTCTATATATCACAATGGTTTCAGAAAGTGACTTTTACAGAGGTGTCAAAAGGCATCAATATGAGGGAATGGGTTAGGGTTTCAAAATGTAGTTTTGATCAATTTCTTTATAAATAACACAATCAGTGTAAAACAATTGTTCTCATCTAAATCCATCTGTAAACAAAGTTTGTCATGGAATCACCAATGGTGAAAAAGTGTTAAATCGTTAACCCTATGCATGATAAAGATGCATTTTTATGAATCTGTAAATAGGGTAAACCCAGGCCAGACAACACCTGTAGGAGCTTTCTGACCGGGGTCTGCTCTGTTTGGCTTATAAAATAATACAATATCTGCCATCATAAAAGTTCAGTTAATTAATATTCCAACTGTCATTATTTCTTACATGAATATTCTTAAGACAAAAGGTTAACAGAGTTGTACCTGTATTCTTAACCCTTTTCTCCGTGCATATTCATGAATATTCAAGACAGACTCCGATAATTATAAACATTAACTAATTATTTTAAAACAAGTGAATACAGTAGAACTTGTCTTAACCCTTTCCCTCATATAAACGTGTTTTCACGCATTTGCAAACAGAGTAGACCCAGATCAGACGGCTCCTAGAGGAGCCGTCTTATCAGGGTCTGCTCTGTTTTCTAATAGAATTTGATAGATATGTTCCTTTACTTTCTAAACTGTAATGATCCACCTTCCATATTTTCTGTATAGCTATTTTGTTAATGATTATTCAGTAGGTATTGAAATTTTAAACACACATAGAACAGGGAAAGGGTTAAGCGACAAAAAAAAGTCTAATTATGGGTCTGTAAGGCAGGTGGTGGTTTAGAATCAAATACAAGATATTCTATAAGCAAACAGAGCAGACCCTAATCAGATGGCTACCACAAGGGCAATCTGATCTGGGTCTACTCTGCTGGCTACCACAAGGGCAATCTGATCTGGGTCTACTCTGCTGGCTACCACAAGGGCAATCTGATCTGGGTCTACTCTGCTGGCTACCACAAGGGCAATCTGATCTGAGTCTACTCTGCTGGCTACCACAAGGGCAATCTGATCTGGGCCTACTCTGCTGGCTACCACAAGGGCAATCTGATCTGGGTCTACTCTGCTGGCTACCACAAGGGCAATCTGATCTGGGTCTACACTGCTTGCAAAGGTATCATAAGGCATTTCTATGGATTACATGGTTAAAACAATTCAAAACATAAATATTAAACATTTCATGTAAAATATTCAAAGATAACCAAGTATATATTAACTACAAAATATTGAGATTCTATAAGAAGTTATGAACTAACCTGTATCATTCACCCATTTAATCCTTTACCTGATGCAAACAAAGTAGTAGACTATGTGTCATGGAAAAATATTTCCTTGTTTCTCATTTCTAACATAATAATCAAAATAATAAATATACTTAACAGGTGGAGTTTTGTATGAATATTTATCAGGTAAAGGTTTAAACCGACATTTTTTGTCTACTCAAACAAATCCATATTTTCAGCAAATATTTTATTTGGAAGAGTGATTTAAAACTTTTTACTCCATAAATATGATTTTCTACCCCTTTGCAAACAGAGCAAACCCAGATCTACTCTGTTTGCAAAGGCATGAAAAGGTGTTTATATGAAGGAACGGGTTAATTCTAATTGAAAACAATTTGTCCAGAACTCTTAAATTCTCTTCTTATCTACAACTCTATAGCTGTATTGTGTTGACCCTGAACTTCAGTAGCCTACTGATAAAAGAATCCTCCTAGCTATGTCTAAACTGGGTGTCAAAGTGTTTGTCCTTAAAGTAGATACATATGTAATTGATATAAAAATGTATAAATTACTATGACATACATATATATATAGTAGACAATTTAAATGCATTGTGTACGTAAGAAGGGAGAGTAATTGAGAATGCAGCATACACAGTAATTGAGTTACCTCCCTTGTTGAATAACATTTTACTATTTTTAACCTTTTACTCCATAATACTTTCTACGCCTTTACAAACAGAGTAGATTCAAATCAGATGGCTCCTATAGGAGCCATCTAATCAGGACCTGCTGTTTGCTTATGAAATAATAAGATATGATTCTACAGTTTCTATAATGGCAAAATAAATCCTGTGTCAATGTGTCGTTATCAAAGTTAATGTTATTAATATTCATGACGTCATCATTTCTTTCATAAATATTCATGGAGTAATGGGTCATATAAGATTTTTAACCCTTTGAATGTGTGGAACAAGTGTACTGACATTTGTAACCAATGAATACCAAGCTCAGAGGGCTCCTAGAGCAACCCTCTCATTAGACTCTGCACTGTGTAACTAGTGAATACCAAGCCCAGGGGGCTCCTAGGACAGTCTTCTCATTAGGCTCTGTACTGTGTAACCAGTGAATACCAAGCTCACATGGCTCCTAGAGCAGTCGTCTCATTAGGCTCTGTACTGTGTAACTAGTGAATACCAAGTTCACATGGCTCGTTGAGGAGCCCTTTCATTAAGCCTGGTTTGTCATTCAAATCCTCTTGCAAGTTATACTGTTTCATACCGACTGGACTCCATCATTAGACAATGATAGACACATCAGCATTCAAAGGGTTAATAATCATGGTCTGCTCTGTTTGCTTATGACATCATATAGATCTAATTCTACAGCTTTTGTCAAAGCAAAAATAAAATCCATTGAAAAGTTTACATTATAAAAATTCATATAAGAAATATTGATGATCCCATTCCTTTTTACATGAATATTGAAAGAGTTAAGGCTAAACAAGGCTTTAATCTCAGTAAATAGCATGAACACAGTATAAGTCAGGATTGTTACAACCAAAAACATGTCATGGTGACTGTAACAAAATAAAATTTCTAAATGTAAACAGAAATACAGATCTTTGTTGAAAGTAAAATAAAACAGATCTTTGTTGATTGCAGAATAAAACAGATCTTTGTTGATTGTAGAATAAAACAGATCTTTGTTGAATGTAGAATTCATCATATACAAAACTAGAAAATTGTGTCTGTAAGACACAGCTACACGTAAAATTCAAAATTCATTTGACCTTGACCTAGGGCTTGCGGGCAGCATGGGCTGGGTGTGCAATGAAAGTATGGATGGTGTTTAATGTGTACAAATGTATATGCAATTCCATGCCAATAGCTATAGTGGTTAGTGAGATATAAGACATTGAAAAAACTGTGACAACCAACTGCACGTAAATTTGACAACCAACTGCACATAAAATTTCCAAGTCATTTGACCTTGACCTTGGGTTTGCGGGCAGCATGGGTGGGTGCCAAATGACAGCACAAATGGTGGTTAATGTGTATGTGAAGATTCATGTGTATAAGTGTAGAAATTACTGACATATAACACTTTAAAAAACCGTGACAACCAACTGCACGTAAAAGCTGACACACAGACAGACAGATTGACATATGAAAAACATAATGCCCCCTGATAATCGTCAACGGGGACATAAGAAATAATGACATGATGAATATTTATTTGTTGAAGTTTTATAATGACATAATGTACACATGACTGTTTAGTACTGGTCGTAACGGAAGAGTCAGGTCTATTATAATTCATAAGAAACCAGAGCAGACCCTGATCAGATGGCTTCTACAGATCTACTGTGTGCAAAGGAGTAAAAAAAGTGTTTGTACATAGGAAAGGGTTATTTCTATGCTTAACCCTTTCCCTGTTCTACGTTTATTCCAAATTTCATTAACCAACTGAATGTTCATTAACAAAATAGTTGTGAAGAAATATGGAAGGTGCAACATTGTAGACATTTTAGAAAGCAAAGAAACTGATCTATCAAATTCTATTAGCAAACAGAGCAGACCCTGATCAGATGGCTCCTCTAGGAGCCATCTGATCTGGGTCTACTCTGTTTGCAAATGCGTGAAAAGTTTGAAAACACGTTTACATGAGGGAAAGGGTTAAACAATTGTGAGAACTAAGGGAAACACAAACTTATTATGCAAAATGTTATTACATGCCAGTACACTGTACAAATTTCCTCTCCACATTCACTCAGCAATACTAATGGAGAAATCCCTAACAGATATACAATGTTATCACAAATATAATTTCCAGGGTTCAAAATCCTGTCTTGAAACTATTTTAAAAGCTATAGATAATAGGAATATTAGGAAATCTAGGTACATGTAAAGCATTTCCTGTACTTGATACTTTACCCTTTACTCCATAACTATGCCTATCTACACAGAGTAGACCCAGATCAGACAGCTCCTATAGGAGCCCTCTGATCAGGGTTCGCTCTGTTTGCTCTTGAAATAATAAAGATTCGTTTCTATATCTTCTCCCATAGACAACATTCCCTGTGTTCATGTGCCATTATAAAATATAATCTAATGAATATTCATGATGTCAGTTCTTACATGAGTATATATTCATTCAGAAAATGGTTAAATATGAATATAAGTCTGATTCTGCAGTTTTTGCCATTGTCAACCATTCCTTTGTTAAATAATGCCATTATAAAGATTACATTAATTAATATTCATAGTTATTATTTCTTACATGAATATTCATCAGACAAAGGGTTACCTACAACTTTGATTTTCAAACATGTTTGTGTGTAAGAAGCTAGCTATGCTGAAGCTAAGTGTACTTAAGCTAGGTTTGCTGAAGCTAGGTGGCCTGAGGCTTGGTATGCTTGAGAAACTGGCTAGAGATTAACCCTTTATCTGAAGAATATCCTTGCAATAAACACAGACATTTTGAAAATGTATTAGGAATTTTGTTTTATTGGTAAATGCATGTTGACCCTTTCCCTGTTCTATGTTTATTCAAAATATCAAAATCTACTGAATATTCATGGCAAAATAGTTATAATGAAATATGGAAGGCAGAATAGTCTGTAGCTATTTTAGAAGAAGTAAAGAAACATATTTTTCAAATTCCATTAGAAATCCGAGCCGACTCTGATCAGACGGTTACTATAGGAGCCGTCTGATCTGGGTCTATTTTTGTTTACAAATACGTGAAAAGGTGTTTGTATGAAGGAAAGGGTTAACAAAGTTTCCTTCAATATTTGATCATGACATGCCATCACCTACGGCTAAAAATAAGACTTCTTTTTAAAGGCTACTTAACCCTTTCCCTGTTCTATGTTTATTCAAAATTTCAATACCTACTTAATATTCATGGACAAAATAGTTCTAATGAAATATCAAAGGTGGAACATTGTAGCCATTTTAGAAAGCAAAGAAACAGATCTATCAAATTCTATTAGCAAACAGAGCAGACCCTGATCAGACCCTGATAGGAGCCGTCTGATCTTGGTCTACTCTGTTTGCAAATGCGTGAAAACATGTTTATTTGAGGGAAAGGGTTAAAACAGGTTGCACTGTATCATCATCAGCTTGTATTGCAGATCTGCATGCTCATACAAAACATATTCTACAGTAAAACCTCTCTAATGTGTCCTGCAAAACAGCTCTAATTCTGGGTCCTATAGGCAGGGGGTAGCTTAACCATGTTCCACATGAATATCAATTTAAGAATATGTTACTGTATGAATATTCATCGACTGATTTTTTATAATTACGCATGAAATATATTTGGCTGTGACAGAAGCCTCAATGTCTGATCTATATTATTCCTAAGCAAACAGAGCAGATGTTGATTAGACAACTCCCCTAGGTCTACTCTGTTTTTATACAGCATCGAACTTATGCTGGACCTTGCTGCAGTATTTTTCGCCTGCGTTAAGTAACCACTTGCTGCAGTTTTTCTAGCCTGCATTAAGTAACCACTTGCTTTTTAATATTGCTTAATCCTTTACCTCTATAACCCTTTACTCCATGAATATTAACGTTAGAAAAAATGGCATCATGAATATTAATTAAGTTAATTGTTATAAAAGCACATGAACATAAGGAGTTGTTGGCTATGGCAGAATCTGTAGAATAATATCTATATTATATCATAAGCAAACAGAGTAGACCCTGATCAGATGGGTTCTATAGGAGCCGTTTGATCTGGATCTACTGTGTTTGCAAAGGAATAAAAAGGCGTAATTATGGAGTAAAGGGTTAATATTCAGAAAAATGGATTCTGCTCTGTATGCATTTGGAACATTATAAGTCTGATTCCACTGTTTCTGCCCTTACCAAACTTTCATGTGTTCTCATGCTTTAAAAATGTGTCCATGGGACACGGATGCCCCCGCTGGCAAACAGGAAGTAGATGAACGACAGACCTGAAAAGGGGAGACACGGTACAACTCACTATGATTATGCTTCAGACCAAATATCAAATCATTCCAGCTTACACAAGCCAATAAATCTTTTTTAAGGACGGACGTTCGGGATGGACAAGGGTAAAACTTAATGCCCCTGTCGCCAAAAGGCGGGGGCATAATAAAAAATCATCTAAATAATATTCATGATGTTGGTAATTCTTCCGTGAACATCCATTGAGTGAAGGGCTGGGTGGTCACTTTATAGAGATTCTACAGTACACTGCTGGCATTATAACTTGGCTGTGTGCTTATCAGCTATATGTCCCCATAATCTGAGTCTGCTGAGACCTCCATCAGGGGCAATAACCAGTCTGATATGGGAGATAACTCCAGGATTAGCTAATTTTGAGTGCTCTAGGAAGTATCTGGTGTTGGCTCTGAGCTTTGTGGCAGGTAAAAGTGTCTTCCAGCTGGCCTGGTTAGGAATGTCCATTGTTAAACTATCATTCTTGTCAGTAACACAACAAGCTGAAAATGTAGTTAGAGGCAAGGGAATCAAAAGGTGGATAACAAATATAAAGCAAGAGTACAAAACTGATACAAAATGTGTCCATCAAGGGCACCTCTCCTCAGTAAGAAATTTCAAAAACAAATGACCATAACATAAGCAATACAATTGTTATTGAACGTGAATGAGATTTTATGCCAATAGATTATAGACTTTTCTGGATGCTGCACACATGACTATCAACCCTTTCCCTGTTCTATGTTTATTCCAAATTTCAATACATACTGAATATTCATTGACAAAATAGTTATAATGAAATATCGAAGGTGGAACATTGTAGTCATTTTATAAAGTAAAGAAGCATATATTTCAAATATCCAATAGCAAATAGAGCATACCCTGATCAGACGGCTCCTATAGGAACCATCTAATCAGGGTCTAAGGTTTTGGCTTTGACTGAAAGAGTAGAATCAGATCTACTAGAGGAGCCATCTGATCTGGGTCTACTCTGTTTGCAGATGCATGAAAACACGTTTATATGAGGGAAAGGGTTAACTGCGTTATTGACCAGGTTGATAAAAAACAAAACAAGGGTCATTAACTGGTAACAAGGGGCATTAACTGGTGTTCAAAGATCAATGTGTGTGATACGTGCAGGGCTTTATCTCCTTATGGTACTAAACATTTACACAGTTTCAATGAAACACTTCAAACTGTTTGCGAGATATGACTTCTGACAGACAAAAATATCAAGTTTTTCTCAAACAAAGGGCCATAAATCTGGTGTTCCAAAGTCAATATTTGTGATACATGCAGGGCCAAATCTCCTTATTGTACTATAGATTTACACAAAGATTCATTGAAAACTCCAAATAGTCTTTGAGATTATTATCTCCAGAAAGACAAATTGTTTATGTTTTTCACAAAGGGCCATAATTCTTGTGTTCCACAGTCAATGTAAGTGATACTCTCTTTACGTATTAAGCATTTACACAAAGTTTCATAGAAACACTCTGAACCGTTTTAGAGATATGACTCCAAGAAGCATGGAGGCACAGACAAACACAGCCAGTCAGACAGACGTACAACAAAACTATATCCCTTCACCTTCAGCAGGGAATAACTATAACCCTATATAATAAACATTAAAGAAAGAAATTAAGAGGTTTTTCAAAATGCAGGTGATAGCTTTATGCAGACAAAAAAAGCAATGCAGAAAGTGAGTGAGTTGGGTTTTACATCCGACCAACAAATGCAGAAAGCTCTCGTAGGATATGCAAAAAAATGAACTGCTCCAGGGATGTTTGTTAGAGACTATACAGCATGTATTGAAAAGTTAACTCATTTCACACCATGGGAGCATTTCTGATAACCTTTGCAAACAGCTGGGACCCAGATGGGACATCAACCTTTGCAAACAGCTGGGACCCAGATGGGACATCAACCTTTGCAAACAGCTGGGACCCAGATGGGACATCAACCTTTGCAAACAGCTGGGACCCAGATGGGACATCAACCTTTGCAAACAGCTGGGACCCCAGATGGGACATCAACCTTTGCAAACAGCTGGGGCCCCAGATGGGACATCAAGTAACTAAGCAACCAATCAGCATTCAAACTGTTACAACTCTGATAATAGTTTGAAAGTTTTAGCAAAAATTGCTGTTTACCTGATATGTATGCATATGCAAACAGAGCAGACCCTAATCAGACAGCTCCTACTCTGTTTGCATATAAAATATTATAGATTTGATTCTATAGTTTCTGCTTTTGTGAAGATCTGAATCTACATTGTTTCTGCCATTATGAGCATTCAACTATAAATTAATATTCATAGTTATTATTTTCTTACATGAATATTCATAAGGTAAAGGTTATAACAGTGTACATACCTTCTATTTTACATGAATCGGGATAGTTTCCTTGGAAATGATTGGTGTCTATCTCTACCTGTCAAATACAGAAAAAACATAGACATTAAAAGTGTAATATGTGATCAAACATGTACAAGCTAGAAAAAACAAGTTATCTTAACCCTTTCCCTCATATAAACGGCTTTTCATGCATCTGCAAACAGAGAAGACCCAGATCAGACGACTCTTATAGCAGCCTTCTGATCAGGGTCTGCTCTGTTTGCTAATGGAATTTGATAGATATGTTTCTTTACTTTCTAAAATGGCTACAATGTTCCACCTTCAACATTTCATTATAACTATTTTGTGCATGAATATTCAGTAGGTTTTGAAGTTTGTAATAAACATAGAATGGGGAATGGGTTAACCCTTTGATTATTCAAAGTGGACCAGCCCAGTCATGATGAAAAGCTAATAAATGTGGACTAGTCCATCCATTACGAAAAGCTAATAAATGGGCTGAGAAGCATTGTTTTCATGACATGAATATGTGTACAACTCTTGGTGTTAATCGATTCATATGAAAAATTGGCACAATATTGCTTTAAACATTGGGTCCATAAAACATATTTCGGAAAGTGCACTTAAAAAAGAAGGGTTCCAGGACATTTTGTACCAAAACCAGTTCATACTGGGACGTTTTGTCCGGGACGATTCATATCAATTTTCGACTTGGACATTTCGTCGTTTGGGTCATTTTATCCCAATAATAACTTTATAATTTTTATTAACACTAGCTCAACCTTTCCAACAATGATACAGATCTAGAAACACTGTCAATACATTGGATTGCCATTACACTTTACTGTAAATTAACAATTAATCTGAAGTATGTTAATGCATTTGTTAAAGCACATAAACCTTATTCCTTGTCTTATTGATAATATATATTAGTTACTCTACATATGAATCAAACAACTTTATTCGATGTTAAATATAAACCTATGAATCCCTATGAGATGAATATCTCGTAGAACTCTTACAAGGATGCTGACCTCGCATTTTTCATATTTCTGCCATATTCTTATTGGAATACTTATCAACAAGATAATTCACGAAAGGTCTAAAAATAGATAAAGAGTTAGACAATTCTCGAAAGGTCTAAATACCTGAAAAGAATGCCCTTAAAATTTATAAAACTGTCGCCCAAGTAATTTTTCAATAGTGGTACTAAACATCCCGTAATTTTTCAATAGTGGTATGAAACGTTTCAGGATGAACTGGTTTAGGTAGGAAATGTCCAGTAGCCAAAAGGAGGAGTAGACGGGTTAAATACTTACCTGTGTGATTACACCTGGATGGCCTAGTTTGAACACACACCATTCAGTACCTGAAGCATACATAGTAACTGTGTCTGTCTTTTTTAAGAATATGAACTAGATTATTTTTATAATGGCTAAGTTATCTAGGTGTCCTATTTACTTATTTTCCCTATTAAATAAACAACCACTCTAATAAACATCCCCCTTAATTCTTGGGGAAACTAATACTGAATAAAACAGCTAAACCCCTACATATCAATGATTAAATAAAGAAATAAATTCAGGTGGTAATCTAAGGCAGACTGAAAATAATGCAGAAAGCTCCCTATTTTTCACATTACTTTTTGTTAATTAATCATTATAATATCACACAATTATCAATTAATGTTTATAAAAGCATAGATTGTATTACCACAAGGAGGATATTCATCCTATCTATTTACAAACAGAATAGATCCAGATCATACAGATTCTAAAACAAAGCCTTCTGATCAGGTTCTACCCTATTTACTCAATGACAATTAACGAATATTCATTAGGTGAACCACAATATCATTGTATATAAAACAAGCATAAATTGTATAACCACAATTAGCTAACACACAAACAGTTTTACTTATTCCTTTTCTTTAACTTCCAAACAGGGTAGACCCAAATATAGGGTTAATCCTACTGTAATTTGAAATTTGCGACGGTATATGAGGTTTTTAACGGTCGCAAATTATTTTAATGGCGACGCCGAAGGCGGAGTCATTAAAATAATTTAAGACCATTAAAAACCTCATATACCGTCGCAAATTTCAAATTACAGTAGGATTAACCCTATTCTAACGCAATCTTAACACGAAAAATGCCAAATTGTTGTTATATCATATGCGCACAGGTGATTGAATGAGTGATGAGGCGAGAAATAGTGCCTGGCAGTTTCTCTCAGATTTCTAAAAATAACTGGATTTTTTTTCACCTTGGTTTACACATGGTCAAAACACCGGGCCAGTTTACAGTTACATTTGTCATGAATAATTATGCCACAGCTTTTTTATATGTCCAATACACTTTCAATACACATGTCAGGAAAAGTAACATCATCTTAGTCTTTGGCGCCGTACGCAAAAAACGTTATGTTTGAATAGTATGATAAATAAGGTTGAATCTGAATCACAACGCTTTGAGTATCTCAATAATTCTCCACATGACATATAAAAGACCGGTCAAGTCGTGACAAAGAATGGAAATTAACAACTTTCAAAATACCGGACTGAACTTGAATATATGTCAGTGTATGCATACGTATTTATCAGTAGATCTAAGTGTTAGATAAACAAAGCGCATTAATATATTTACAGGCTAATGCTGTTATTCAGCCATTTTCGATTGGTTGAATTTGCGACATATAAAACACTTTTTATATGCCGCAAATTTGGTCACATGAGCCAATCAGATTGCAGAAAATTGACAGATTGCGTTAGAATCAAATTTAAAGCTATATGATCTGGCTCAACCATGTTTGCTTTATGACAGTTAATAAAGATTTAATAGCTATGGATAATGTAATATTAGCACATATGTTTTCATAGTGAGGGGCTTTTGTAAACCTTGACAATTTCAGTGAGGGGCTTTTGCATGAGGGGCTTTTGTAGTGAGGGGCTTTTGTGATACACCCAGATTGTGAAACCATGACAATTGACCTCACCTGCTATATACAGTTTTCCTTTACTGTCTGCTTGTATCACAGCTGGTCTTGTTGACTGCAATCAACAAGAATAGATAAAACATATACAGTAAAACCTTGCAAATCCATGCTTCCATGCTTTTAGTAAAGAATTGAGAACATATAGATAGGTGGCCGCTTGGTGCAGGTTGAAAGTCATACAGAAAAGAGCTTTCTGCATAGATAGGTGGTCGCTTGGCACAGGTTGAAAGTCATACAGAAAAGAGCTGTCTGCATAAATTTCACCCTGCATTAACCCCTTCCCTGTTGAATATTCATATAGAAATATTGACATCATGAATATTTATTAGTGAAATATCCATCATGGTATATGTACACATAGGTTTTTGGTATTGGTACAAGCTGCAGAGTGCAAACAGAGCAGACCATCATCCTCCTACAGGAATCACCTGATCTGGGTGTGCCGTGTTTATAAATCCCCCAACCCCACTAAGTGTTGACAAATGACAAAGCCTAGTATGACTCAGTACAAGAGCTGTCTGAAGTATGTGATACTCTACTATCCCAAGATCAATCCAAATACAAAATTTAATTCATGATGCATCTACATACAACATTTGGTATCACAGGTGATATACTGTAGGAACACAAAATTCGCTTTATTCCAAGGTGATATAGAGTAGAAGATAGGCCCCGGAAATGGGCCAAAGGTCACGACTCTCCATCTCACTGAGCATTTCTAAATGTGATCTTAACTTTTGAGAAACCAATTTGGGTTTTGAGTGTGACACATTGTCTTGATGAGGTGAACACTTATGCCAAATTATTCCAAAATCGATATATGAATGTCAGTTACAGAGCAGACATGAAAATTGGGTGTCATGACATATGGTTTTTAAGTTGTGACTTTGACAGCTGGACCTTGGTCTTAGGCATGACACATCCTTGCAGTGAATGGGGTATTCCCAAATGCATCAATGCATATCAGAGATGCAGAGCGGACACGGAAATGGGAAGCAATGACCTTTGGCCCCTAAGTGCGACCTTGACCTTTGAGAGACAGACATTTTTCACATGACATGTTCCTGAAGGCGGTGAACATTTGTGCCAGGGTATTCAAAAATTATTCGACTAATATCAGAGTAACAGAGCGGACATGAAAATAGGGAGCTAGGACCTTTAATGGCCAAAAATTCCCTTGTCATACAATATTACAAAACTTCAACCAATGACAATTTATGCCTTAACCCATTCCCGCATATTGACGCCTTTTGACGCTTCTGTAAAAGTCACTTTATGAAACCATTGTGATAAATAGAGCATTTGCTCCACAGGAGCAAATGCTCTATTTATCACAATGGTTTCAAAACTACACAATTCTGAAAAGTTCCATTCTTCTAGTTAATGCTCCGTTTTGGTAGATTTAATCAAAGAGGTTGAGTTTAAAAATAGCCTAAGTGGGAATGGGTTAATAACCCTTCACCTGTTGAATATTCATGAAAGAAATAATGGCATTATGAATATTTATTGGCTGAATTTATATAATGGCATATGTACAAATGAATTTATTTTTGGTATTGGATGAAACTGTATAGTAAGGTCAATTATGATTTTATAAGCAAACTGAGCAGACCTTGATCAGATGGCTTCAACAGGAGCCATCTGATCTTGGTCTACTCTGTTTGCAAAGGTGTGAAAAAGCCTTTGTATGAGAGAAAGCATTAAAACCCCAGAATTAAAAGTGTTTTTAGTGGCCATTGTAGAGATGGTTTACTGTATACCTTTCTTGCTGTGAGCCAGCCATCACCCTGTGACTCTCCTCTCTCCGCTTTGATCAGGTTCCACGGATGACCATAATGGGCATCACTGTATCCTAAACATATGCCGCCCATGTCCATGGCAACTAGGTCCACTGTCTGTGGAAAAATAAGAGCTATTCAGTGAACTTTTGATAGTGGCATATGAACCCAGAAATATTTTGGCCATATCAGAAACCGTAGACTGAGATCAATATTGTCCCAATGAAGTAGATCCATATCTAGGTATATTCTGTTTGCAAATGTGTAAATACCCAGCGACAGATTAATATTAAATAAAAGTATTAATACCAGCTTTGTCATTGATCAGCTAATATATTACCCTAACTCTGGCAGTAAAAACACCTGATCATTCTGCATAAAGCTTATTCTTTTGAAACATGTACGTGTTTCATGCACACAGAGAGTTCTCTTGAAAAAGATGAAGTGTCTCATCGTAATTCCCCATCGAAATATAAAACAAGAGGGCCATGATGGCCCTTAATCGCTCACCTGTTCGTAACAGATTAATGATTTCAATGACAGATTGCATAATTTGAAAAATCTTGGTAGAAAACCATCAGATGATGCTACATACTAAATATAAAGAGTCTAGACCTTAAAGATTTTCCTATGAAAAACTGTTAAGCCCCAGGGCTGGGTCAATTTTGATCCGGGATTCATGATTTGAAAATCTTGGTAGAGGACTATTAGATAATGCAACATACCAAATATTGAAGGTCTATGCCTTACAAGTTCAGAGAAGACTTTTAAAGATTTTTAAGAGAAGATTTTTAAAAACTTTCCTATAAAAAACTGATATGCCCCTGGGCGGAGAAGTTTTCAACCCAGGGGACATAATTTGAACAATCTTGGTAGAAAACTATTAGATAGCGCTACATACCAAATATTAAAGGTCTCTGCCTTACAGTTTTGGAGAAGAAGATTCTTAAAGCTTTTCATATGAAAAACTGATAAGCCCTGGGGCGGGGCCATTTTTGACCCAGGGGTAATAATTTGAATAATCTTGGTAAAAAACCATTAGATGATGCTACATACCAAATATCAAGGGCCTAGACTTTACAGTTCTGGAGGAGAAGATTTTTTAAGATTTTCCTATGAAAAACTGATAAGACCTTGGGCGGGGCCATTTTTGGTCCGGGGGTCATATTTTGATTAATCTTAGTAGGACGATTAAATAATGCTACATACCAAATATCAAAGGTCTATACCTTATAATTTTAGAGAAGAATATATTTAAAGATTTTCCTATGAAAAACTGATAAGCCCCGGGGCGGGCCATATTTGGCCCAGGGGTCATAATTTGAACAATCTTAGTAGAGGACCATTAGATCATGCTACATACGAAATATCAAAGGTCTATGCCTTACAGTTTCAGAGAAGATGATTTCTTCAAGATTTTCCTATGAAAAACTGATAAGCCCTTGGGTGGGGCCATTTTTGTCCTGGGGGTCATAATTTGAACAATCTTAGTAGAGGACCATTAGATGATGCTACATACCAAATACCAAAGGTCTATTCCTTACATTTTCAGAGTAGAAGATTTTTAAAGATTTTCCTACGAAAAACTGATAAGCCCCGGGGTAGGGCCATTTTTGGCCCAGAGCTCATAATTTGAACAATCTTAGTAGAGGACCATTAGATGATGCTACATACCAAATATCAAAGGTCTAGGCCTTACAGTTTCAGAGAAGAAGATTTTTAAAGATTTTCCTATGAAAAACTGATAAGCCCTGGTGCGGGGCCATTTTTGTCCTGGGGGACATAATATGAACAATCTTAGTAGAGGACCATTAGATGATGCTACATACCAAATACCAAAGGTCTAGGCCTTACAGTTTCAGAGAAGATGATTTTTAAAGACTTTCCTATGAAAAACTGATAAGCCCTGGGTCGGGGCCATTTTTGGCCCAGGGGTCATAATTTGAACAATCTTAGTAGAGGACCATTAGATGATGCTACATACCAAATACCAAAGGTCAATGCCTGACAGTTTCAGAGAAGAAGATTTTTAAAGATTTTCCTATGAAAAACTTATAAGCCCCGGGGCGGGGCCATTTTTGGCCCAGGGGTCATAATTTGAACGATCTTAGTAGAGGACCATTAGATCATGCTACATACCAAATATCAAAGGTCTAGGCCTTACAGTTTCAGAGAAGAAGATTTTTAAAGATTTTCCTATGAAAAACTGATAAGCCCTGGGGCGGGACCATTTTTGGCCCGGGGGACATAATTTGAACAATCTTTGTAGAGGACCATTACTTCATACTACATACCAAATATCAAAGCTCTTGGCTTTGTAGTTCCAGAGAAGAAGATGTTTAAGTAAATTGTTGACGCCCGCACATACGCACGACGCACAACGCACATACGCACGACGCCGGACGCCGGACATAGGATCATCCCAATAGCTCACCTTGGCACTTTGTGCCAGGTGAGCTAAAAAGACAGGAAGAAGGTCGAAAGAATCTGCCTTTATTTGGACATTACAATTTACATGCATGTACTTTTTTATTTTACAAGGTATACATAATTATGCTATGATTATATTTGTAAAGTGTGTGAGGGATGGCCCACCTGACCTGTAACACACTAACTGGACGGGGTGAATAAAGTATATAATTTTTTTTATTTTTTTTATATAATTCCCTTTTATCTTAGCTATTTCCTTCATATAAATGTGTTTTTGTGCATCTGACAACAAAGCAGTCCCGGATCAGATGGCTCCTATAGGAGCTGTCTGATCAGGGTCTGACCTGTTTGCTAATGAAATGTAATAGATTTGTTTCCTTACTTTCTAAAATGGCTACAATGTTCCACCTGCCATATTTCATGATAACTGTTTTGTCCATGTGTAGCTGGGGAGAGATTTTGGTGAATCTGTGTGTCTTAGTAGCTCAGTCGGTAGAGTGTTGGCATGGTAAGCCAGAGGCCCTGGGTTCGAGTCCCAGTCGAGTCACAACTTGTTCACCATGTTAAATTTGGCGCCCAACGTAAATAACCCATAGGGTGATATTTATATATGAAGATATTTGTAATAATAAGAAACTCTAGGAGTGTTCTTTGAGTAAGAATTCGGGATGAATTCTAGTATGGAGGGTGTGTGTGTAGCCGGGTAGAGATTGTGGTGAATCAGTTGATAGGCTTTACTGTGTGACTTGGTAGCTCAGTCGGTAGAGTGCTGGCATGGTAAGCTAGAGTCCCTGGGTTTGAGTCCCAGTCTAGTCACAACTTGTTCACCATGTTACACACAAATATTCAGTAGGCGTTGAAATTTGAAATAATCATAAAACAGGGAAAGGGTTAAATCAGCACCCATTATTCTGCAAACAGATACATAACAGGATGGATACCACACAATCAAGAAGTCCAAATTAAAAATCAGCTTACAATAAGTCATTAACACACATTTTATATTTCTTATTCATAACATAGCTCTTGGCTTCAGCGTGACGTAACACTATTATTTATTTTTTGATATTCACGGGCATATATTTACTAGTGAATATCATTCGAACGACCGAACTGTATTCATACACGCTGTCAAAACAAACAAACTGACAGACGGTGACCTACCTGTCAACGATTGAGTCATGATAGATGGCAAAGGACTGTTGGCACTTGCGCCTTCATTTCGATAAAATAATACAAATTGTAATCACTGTCAGTAATTATATACAAAATGTAAGCCAAAAAAGACCTACCAGCTACTCTGACCCATACAATCCATTCTACATAGAAAATGCCTCCACAACTTTGCATTTTCTTCACCGCATGTCATTTTGTTTATGCAGATTTCTACTCATAAAAATATCTCGTCAATCAACAACTATAGTCATCTGAATCCAGCACAGCACAAACATATTTCAAATATGCTATACTCAGCTGATCGCGAAAATCTTCCTCCTGTTCCAACACATTTTATGCAGCAGTTCGTACTGAATCTTTTGTCCATTTCAAACATTTTCACTGAACTTGAATCGAGATTTTTTTCTCGGTGGAAATGTCCATGTCCATGTGTATACATACAACACTAATGAAGGGCTTAATATACAAAAACGAAGGCGCATTTCGAATCCCATTGACAGTGAGTGTCGGACGTGTTGGCGACTGTATGTGGGTCTTCATGTAAATGGCGCACTTTACATAGACACATGTTGTGTACAATGACTTCATAATGTGACGTGTTTGTAACTATGTATGTCAAAACTGTAACTCACAATTTATTTTGACGTGTTTCTGTATGTTTTTGTATCATAAACTATCACAGTTAAATTGAATACCAGAGAGGTCTGAATTAGATACTGGTTGATGTGACAGTAAGTAAAAAAAAAAAGTTGGAAAATTTGGACCTACTTTGTCCCAGTTACCTAGCGAACCTAATAACACCTTTCATTCATCATTTCTATATGTAAGGAAAATTTATAACAATCCACGTTACAGCTGAAATATTGGCTGCAAATAACATTTGTGTGTGTTATGTTATAAATAGGATCTTGCATTCGTGTTCATGATTATTGGATTTATTAAATGAGTCTTTTTAAAATGATAAAATCGAGCTTTAGCGGGTTTTTTATCGTTTTAAAAAGACTCATTTAATAAATCCAATAATCAAGAACACTCATGTAAGATCCTCTATAAGGTTCATAGAACAACGTTACTAGTTGAACTTCTTATCTATTAACCTAAATCTGATAGTGATGCCTTTTGATGCCTTGCAAACAAAGACACAGCAGACTACTACTGGAGCTGTCTCATTATAGTCGGCTCTGCTTGCTAATGACATAATAATAGGTCGGATTCTACAGTTGCTGGTAAGACCCAAAATTCCTTTGTGTATGCATGATAAAAATATTTACAGGGGCATTTTCTTACATGAATATTCTTATGGGAAAGGGCTAAAAAGTTTCTGTCGATCATTACTAGTGAACTTGACTTTGATAAAATGATATTGTCATTACCTGTGACGTAGAGATCTGAGACCAGTCTGGAGAAACCTGGCCATACACTCGCAATCTTGCAATACCCCCATCTGAAAACAACAAACATTTCATTTCACTCTAATAATGACACAATTGACACTGACATTTTTTTTAATACCCTTTACTTCATGAATATTCATGTAAGAAATAACGACGATTCATTTTTATACTATCATATGAACAAAGGAAATGTCGGTCATGGCAGAAACTATAAAGTCATATTTATATTGTGTAATAAGTGAACAGAGCTGACCCTGATCAGATGACTCCAGCAAGAGCCATCTGATCTGGGTCTACTCTGTTTGCAAAGGCGTATTAATGGAGTAACGGGCTCATGTCCTTACTAACGGAGTAGGACCTGTCTGGTTAATATCTGTTCGGTTTGCTTATATGTTACAGATCTACACTGTTTGCCATGGCAATACATTTCCTTGTTTCATATATTTAATTCAAAAATCCCATTAATTTATAATCACCATGGGTGGAGTCTTACATGATTAAGTAAAAGGTTAAACACATGTATACAGTAGAGTCTGTCTTAACCCTTCTCTTGCTGAATTTTAAAATACATTTCTCCTTCTCTACCCATGCCCTGTTGTATAATTACATATATCTTCACTGTGTACAAGTATTTCGCTGTCCAATCACTGCTGTGGAGTGCACTGGTTGCGTAATCAACTTGTAAATAGTGCAGACCCAGATGAGACAGCTCCTGCAGGAGCTGTCTCATCTGGGTCTTCACTATTTACAGGCAGGTATATTGACGTGAACAGCAAGCGGAGGGTTAAGCAAACATCAAAAAGATGACTCCTGTAGGAGCAGTCTAATTAGAATTTTCTTTTATTGCTTATGAAATTATAATAGATCTGATGCTAGAATATCTACACCAAAAAATGTATGTGTTTATTATAAAATTCAGTTTAAATAATTAATATTTATGATGTCTTTTTTTTACATGAATATTCCAAAGGAAAAGTGTTATAAACAAGTATCAAATTAACTAATGTTCATAATAGGGGTCAGTATAATAACTGTATTGTATGAATATTCATCAAGTGAAGGATAAACAAAGCATAGCAGTGACAATGAACAGTTACCTGGGTAAACAAAGCATAGCAGTGACAATGAACAGTTACCTGGGTAAACGTTAAGACGAAGGTGGGTGAATCTCCTCTTATTGTTACACACAAAGTAGTTATGGCAAGAGGTCTCATAACCTGGCTGTAGCTGACTTAAAGGCACCAGAAACTCCCACTTCTGCAAAAAATAAAAAGAAATAAGTTCCAAGAAATAGACATGCCGTCTGCAGAAAGTTTATCCCATTGTATAGTGGTTTCATTTATTGTTAGAAACAATCTCAATGTATCATTGATAGTTGTCAGTTGACCCTATATGGATTTTGAAATCTTGATATATATCAAGCATATATCTGTATCTATAGATATCAAGCATATATCTGTATCTATAGATATCAAGCATATATCTGTATCTATAGATATCAAGCATATATCTGTATCTATAGATATCAAGCATATATCTATAGATATAGATATAAAGTATATATCTGTATCTATAGATATAGATATCAAGTATATATCTGTATCTATAGATATAGATATCAAGCATATATCTGTATCTATAGATATAGATATCAAGTATATATCTGTATCTATAGATATAGATATCAAGTATATATCTGTATCTATAGATATCAAGCATATATCTGTATCTATAGATATCAAGCATATATCTGGGTTTTTTCAAGATCATTTATCTGTTACTATAACCCTTTCCCTAATAAACATTTATGCATGATTTGGTCACTTCATAAATATTCAACTTTTTCAAGGGAATGTTTTGTTTTGACAAAATTGTAGACTGCAGATTTATATAATTCCATTAGCAAACAAAGCAGACCCTGATCATACAGGCTACAGCTCCAACAGGAGCTGTCTGATCTGGGTCTACTCTGTTTGCAAAGGCAATAAGCATTTATATACGGAAAAGGGTTAACCACACAGGCAGCATGCAATATATTCAAATACACTGCCCCATTGTCTACTTTAGTTACATGGGTTAGATCTAAAACTCTACCCTGTTTTGCAAAGGCTTTGCCCTTTACCCGATATAAACACATTTTCACACTGTTGCAAACAGAAAAGACCCAGATCAGATTTCTCCTGTAAGAGAATCTGACTGGGGTCTGCTGTTTGCTTATGGAGTTATACAGTTTGTGCCATGGCCAACAAATCCAGTGTTTATATGCCATTATAAACAAGAGCCATGCAAACGCTCGTCTGATTTGGTGCTTGTCCAGCTAAATTAAAACTTTTTGCAAAAAATAAAGGGCAATGAATCCAACATTTTGAAATCAAGAGTTATGGTTCTTATGTAGGGGCATTCCCCTCATCGAGATCTATCCACCTATGAAGTTTCATGTTGATACCTCTTATACTTTTCGAGTAATGAGCTATATTAAAGTTTTTGCACGCCGACGATGTCAACACCTACAATTACGCCTACAACTACGACCCAGTGATCACAATAGCTCGACTTTTCTTCGAAACAGACGAACTAAAAATCAACTAATGAATATTCATGATGTCACTACTTCTCACTTGAATTATTATGAGGGGAAGGGTTAAATTATGAATACAATATTGATTGGTTGGTACTGCAGTGTAACTGCACCTACCTCGGAGTTCAATACAATGTTGATTGGTTGGTACTGCAGTGTAACTGCACCTACCTCGGAGTTCAATACAATGTTGATTGGTTGGTACTGCAGTGTAACTGCACCTACCTCGGAGTTCAATACAATGTTGATTGGTTGGTACTGCAGTGTAACTGCACCTACCTCGGAGTTCAATACAATGTTGATTGGTTGGTACTGCAGTGTAACTGCACCTACCTCGGAGTTCAATACAATGTTGATTGGTTGGTACCGCAGTGTAACTGCACCTACCTCGGAGTTCAGTACAATGTTGATTGGTTGGTACCGCAGTGTAACTGCACCTACCTCGGAGTTCAGTACAATGTTGATTGGTTGGTACTGCAGTGTAACTGCACCTACCTCGGAGTTCAGTACAATGTTGATTGGTTGGTACTGCAGTGTAACTGCACCTACCTCGGAGTTCAGTACAATGTTGATTGGTTGGTACCGCAGTGTAACTGCACCTACCTCGGAGTTCAATACAATGTTGATTGGTTGGTACTGCAGTGTAACTGCACCTACCTCGGAGTTCAATACAATGTTGATTGGTTGGTACTGCAGTGTAACTGCACCTACCTCGGAGTTCAATACAATGTTGATTGGTTGGTACCGCAGTGTAACTGCACCTACCTCGGAGTTCAATACAATATTGATTGGTTGGTACTGCAGTGTAACTGCACCTACCTCGGAGTTCAATACAATATTGATTGGTTGGTACTGCAGTGTAACTGCACCTACCTCGGAGTTCAATACAATATTGATTGGTTGGTACTGCAGTGTAACTGCACCTACCTCGGAGTTCAATACAATATTGATTGGTTGGTACCGCAGTGTAACTGCACCTACCTCGGAGTTCAATACAATGATGATTGGTTGGTACCGCAGTGTAACTGCACCTACCTCGGAGTTCAATACAATGTTGATTGGTTGGTACCGCAGTGTAACTGCACCTACCTCGGATTTCAATACAATGTTGATTGGTTGGTACTGCAGTGTAACTGCACCTACCTCGGAGTTCAATACAATATTGATTGGTTGGTACTGCAGTGTAACTGCACCTACCTCGGAGTTCAATACAATCTTGATTGGTTGGTACCGCAGTGTAACTGCACCTACCTCGGAGTTCAATACAATGTTGATTGGTTGGTACTGCAGTGTAACTGCACCTACCTCGGAGTTCAATACAATATTGATTGGTTGGTACCGCAGTGTAACTGCACCTACCTCGGAGTTCAATACAATGTTGATTGGTTGGTACTGCAGTGTAACTGCACCTACCTCGGAGTTCAATACAATGTTGATTGGTTGGTACTGCAGTGTAACTGCACCTACCTCGGAGTTCAATACAATGTTGATTGGTTGGTACTGCAGTGTAACTGCACCTACCTCGGAGTTCAATACAATGTTGATTGGTTGGTACTGCAGTGTAACTGCACCTACCTCGGAGTTCAATACAATGTTGATTGGTTGGTACTGCAGTGTAACTGCACCTACCTCGGAGTTCAATACAATATTGATTGGTTGGTACTGCAGTGTAACTGCACCTACCTCGGAGTTCAATACAATATTGATTGGTTGGTACTGCAGTGTAACTGCACCTACCTCGGAGTTCAATACAATGTTGACTGGTTGGTACTGCAGTGTAACTGCACCTACCTCGGAGTTCAATACAATATTGATTGGTTGGTACTGCAGTGTAACTGCACCTACCTCGGAGTTCAATACAATGTTGATTGGTTGGTACTGCAGTGTAACTGCACCTACCTCGGAGTTCAATACAATGTTGATTGGTTGGTACTGCAGTGTAACTGCACCTACCTCGGAGTTCAATACAATGTTGATTGGTTGGTACCGCAGTGTAACTGCACCTACCTCGGAGTTCAATACAATGTTGATTGGTTGGTACTGCAGTGTAACTGCACCTACCTCGGAGTTCAATACAATGTTGATTGGTTGGTACCGCAGTGTAACTGCACCTACCTCGGAGTTCAATACAATGTTGATTGGTTGGTACTGCACCTACCTCGGAGTTCAATACAATATTGATTGGTTGGTACCGCAGTGTAACTGCACCTACCTCGGAGTTCAATACAATGTTGATTGGTTGGTACCGCAGTGTAACTGCACCTACCTCGGAGTTCAATACAATGTTGATTGGTTGGTACCGCAGTGTAACTGCACCTACCTCGGAGTTCAATACAATATTGATTGGTTGGTACCGCAGTGTAACTGCACCTACCTCGGAGTTCAATACAATGTTGATTGGTTGGTACTGCAGTGTAACTGCACCTACCTCGGAGTTCAATACAATGTTGATTGGTTGGTACCGCAGTGTAACTGCACCTACCTCGGAGTTCAATACAATGTTGATTGGTTGGTACCGCAGTGTAACTGCACCTACCTCGGAGTTCAATACAATGTTGATTGGTTGGTACTGCACCTACCTCGGAGTTCAATACAATATTGATTGGTTGGTACCGCAGTGTAACTGCACCTACCTCGGAGTTCAATACAATGTTGATTGGTTGGTACCGCAGTGTAACTGCACCTACCTCGGAGTTCAATACAATGTTGATTGGTTGGTACCGCAGTGTAACTGCACCTACCTCGGAGTTCAATACAATATTGATTGGTTGGTACCGCAGTGTAACTGCACCTACCTCGGAGTTCAATACAATATTGATTGGTTGGTACCGCAGTGTAACTGCACCTACCTCGGAGTTCAATACAATGTTGATTGGTTGGTACCGCAGTGTAACTGCACCTACCTCGGAGTTCAATACAATGTTGATTGGTTGGTACCGCAGTGTAACTGCACCTACCTCGGAGTTCAATACAATGTTGATTGGTTGGTACCGCAGTGTAACTGCACCTACCTCGGAGTTCAATACAATGTTGATTGGTTGGTACCGCAGTGTAACTGCACCTACCTCGGAGTTCAATACAATATTGATTGGTTGGTACTGCAGTGTAACTGCACCTACCTCGGAGTTCAGTACAATATTGATTGGTTGGTACTGCAGTGTAACTGCACCTACCTCGGAGTTCAGATGACTGACAGACTTTACTTCCTCCACACTTGCGGCTGTTCCTTGCTTCCTTGTTCCGGGCCTACCTCTGTGCTCTAAAACATTCAATACAAATTACTAAACTCTCCAAATCCTTCATTCCTTTACTGAATAGACACCAGAGCTACAGATAAATGTGCATACCCAAATACTAAAACTGTCATTTCTCCACCAAACCCTATGTTGTGACCACTCTTAACACTTCTCTTGCTGAACTTAAAAATACATGTCTCCTTCTTTACCCATGCCCTGTTGTATAATTAATATATCTTCACTGTGTACAAGTATTTCGCTGTGCAAACACTCCTGTGGAGTGCACTGGTTGCACAATCAACTTGTAAATAGTGCAGACCCTAATGAGACAGCTCCTGCAGGAGCTGTCTCATCTGGGTCTTCACTATTTACAGGTATGTATATTGACGTGAACAGCAAGCGAAGGGTTAAGAATCGTCTCTATGAGACAATTCTAAAGAGTGGTCACAGCATAGGGTTTGTTGGAGAAATAAAAAAGTTATACTTGAAAATATTTTTATTTACGCATCTTATCTGGAGTTCTGGACATGCCTTTTGGCTGGTTTAAAAATAGAGCAGGCATTGTGGGATGTCTACTGTAGGAGCAATCTGATCACGGTTTGCTCTATACACTTCTGGAATTAAAGAACTTTAGTGAGCAAGCTCACATACTCCATGCCGCAACATTGTCAGAGAAAAAAGTGGTTCCCCATGACAGTTTAATCAATTTAAATCCGCTCGATCAATTTAAATCCATGTTCTCCCTCTGGGATAGTGACAATTGTTCATATTCATCTTGTTCAAAACACAGCTGACTGCCAGAACCTAAAGTGCTTGAACATGTTTATATGATTGTTTGTTCCTGTTACGCTATTGTTTTATTTTATGCTGCTTGAATTTTTAGTTAAATATGCTTTTGCAATCTGCTTAGTCTTAGTGTTTAGTGTTAGCTACCTACTCTATTTATGTGATACTCCATGTATTGTAATGTGCTGTTTTTATTCAGAAAAGTATTCATCAATACTGCTGGCTTACATTGTATTAGTAAATACATGCTCTTAACATATTAGTTTAATATGCTATCATTCTTACTATAATTTAATCCATTCCTCCACAGGCTATTTTTAGATACAGCCATTTTGAATAAATCTACCGAAAAGGAGCATTAACTAGAGAAAAGGAAAATGTTCGAATTTTGTAGTTTGAAACCATTGTGATAAATAGGAGCAAATGTTCTATTTATCACAATGGTTTCAACAGGTGACTTTTACAGAGACGTAGAAAAGCGTATTTATGGAGGAAAAGGTTAATAGTCTGTTTTATTAAGTAGTCAAATACATGTACCTTTATCCACACAATTTTATTTTCTATTTACTGAGATAAATATTTATGGTAGAATGTAAGGTTTTAACTGAGAATTTTGCCCAAACTTTACTATTGATTGCATGTCCTACATGTATGTGTGTTTAATGTTATGATGCTTGTTTTACTTGTATATTTTTCAACTTGCTTGTCATATATTTGTCTGGCAGTCGTTTAAAAGCTTGCGTTATTACTGTTATTGTAAACCTCCGACTTTAAATAAATATTTTTTGACTTGACTTGAATTTACTCTGAAAATCGAATTCATCTAAGTTTTTATTCATGACAATTCTTAAAGCAAATTAAAGATCATTCAGTCAATGTGTATTCATTACATGATTTTATTAATGGAAACAGGAATTTTGGCCTTGTCAGAAACTGCAGAATCAGACAGGTAGGTCTGTATTACACCATAGGCAAATAGAGCAGACTCCCACATTCAAAAGCTTCAATACGTTCAGATCATTCAACTGTTGGAGAATCTATCTATTGAGTGTGAAACAGATTGGATCAATGCAGTAATAGGAATGTAACCTTTTAACCAGATAGAGATGCCATTTCACACTTTGCAAACAGAGCAGATCCAGATCACGGTCGACCCTTTTGCTACTGACATAAAACAGATCTGATTCTACAGTTTGTGTCACAGCCATAATTTTTTTTGTACATATGCCATCATGAAAAAAACCCAGCCAATCAGTATTCATGTCATTATTTCTTACATGAAAATTGCTGAGGTACAGGTATAAGAATGACCTTAACCCATTCCATGTTCTATATTCATTTCAAATATTGATACCTATTGAATATTCATGGACAAAATAGTTATAATTAAACATGGAAGGTAGAATTTGAAGCCATTTCAAAGAGAGCAGACCCGGATCAGACAGCTTGATCTGGGTCTACTCTGTTTGCAAATGCGTGAAAACACGTTTATGTGCAGGAAAGGGATAAGTTTACATGTATGTAGAGAATCTGGGGATACTTACTTTTATCCAAACAAGCTGCCTGTACTGAACACCTGGGTGCATAGTTACCAGTGAAATAGGACGTGTCTACATCTATACCATATATGAGGCCAGGATTACCTGAAACATATCAATAGTATAATTACGAAACTGTTGTAACTACAGTAAATCTCCCTCCAAACCAGTTCTTTAAAATTAGTATCCATTCGTTATTTAACCCATACCTTCATACAAACGCTTTTTCATGCCTTTGCAAACTGAGTTGACCCAAATCAGACGACTCCTGTAGGAGCCATCTAATCAGAGTCTGCTCTGTTTGCTTGTGAAATTACAGCTGGTCATAAGCCATTTTAAAAATTATACGTCATTATAAAAAGTTTTTGTAAAAAAAAAACTCTTCTAATTAATATTCATGATGTCATTATTTCACAGTTGCCAACAGTAAAACAAGTGTTGGAAACTACATATATACAGCAATCTTCTAGTGAATAAGGTCCCTCAGTTAAACACTTTCCTTCATGAATATTCATGTAAGAAATGATGACTCCATGAATTTTTGGCCCTAGCCAAAACTGTAGAATCAGATCTATATCATTCCATATGCAAACAGAACAAACCCTAATTAGACAGCTCCTACAGGAGCTGTCTGGTCAGGATCTACTCTGTTTGCAAAGGCATTAAAATGTGTACATAGATATGGAGTACTGGGCTTAACGATCTTTATTACATTTTCTCAAAGAATAAACATATGACAAGCTACAGCATCTGCAAAACATTTTCTGTCAGTCCTGAACTCTTGGAATGTGGGGTATGTAGTCAGTCCTGAACTCTTGGAATGTTGGATATGTATGCTCTGTCATTGGCAGCGTCCTCTGATCCGGGTCTGCACTGCTTGTCTTTCAAAATCCTCTAGCCAGTTTAAGCCTTTCATACTGTCATAGCGGACTCTATAGTTATCCCTTTCCCTCATATAAACACCTTTACACACCTTTGCAAACAGAGTAGACCAAGATCAGTTAGCTCCTATAGGAGCCATCTAATGAGGGTCTGCTCTATTTGCCCATGATATTACAATACAAGTATAGATCTGACTCTATAGTTTCTATTAATACCAAAACATTCCATGTGCATTATACCATTATAAAAATCCAGCTAATAAATATTCATCTACATCAATAGCAATTCTAAATGTTTGTGTCATGTTCTCCATTTCAATTTCTGGCATTTCAATTGACAACACCAGAATGTCAAACAGTTTGGATCCTGATGAGATGCCAAGTAACTCCATGTCTCCTCCTCTGGATTCATACCATCAGCAAAGGATTCGCGAAGACAAATTTAACCCATTCCCTCATAGGCTATTTTTATATCCAACCTCTTTTAATTAATCTACCGAAAAGAAGCATTCACTAGAGAAAAGGAAAATTTTAGAATTTTGCAGAGGCGTCAAAAGGTGTCAATAGGAGGGAATGGGTTAAAGATTAAAATGAAGATTTTTACCATCACAAGTTTCCAAGTCCGAGGTAAACAAATACTACAGGGCCAGTTTACACAGTAAAGCATGAGGTTTCTCATGTGAGGGATCAATATTAATTACAGCACCTGTTTTTAGCAACCATGTATTTACTGAATATAACAGTCTTAACCCGTTACTCAATGGATATTCATGTAAGAAATAATGACACCATGAATATTAATTCAATTAATTGTTATATTTGCAGATGGACACAGCGTGTTTTGCACTGGAAGAAACTGTATAATCCTATCTATGTTACTTCTAAAGCAAACAGAGCAGGTCTTGATCAGATGGTTCCTACAGGAGCAGTCTAATATGGGTCTACTCTGTTTGCAAAGGCATAGAAAGGTATATTTATGGAGAACATGTAAATGGTTAAAAAGCTGGTGGTTGCTTAATGCTCAGTAAAATTCATGCAGAAAGCTCCTTTAGGAGCTTGTTGATTTTTTGGTCCTGCATTAAGCTACCACCTGCCTTAAAGATAAAGAATTTCAAATTTAACTTCAGGAATATTCATGTGAGAAATATTGACATCATGTATATATTCAACGGATGACTTTTTGTAATGGCACAATGAATTCAGAATGTTTTTGCCATAGCAGAAACTGTAGAATAATATCTATATTCTTCAATAACAAACAGAGCAGACTCTGATCAGAAAGTCCCTACAGAAGCCATCTGATTTGGGTTGACTCTGATTGCAAAGGCATTACTAGCTGTATTTATAGAGTAAAGGATAACAATGTTGTTGCTTAACCCATTCCCTCATAGGCTATTTTTAGATCAAACCACTTTGAATAAATCTACCGAAAAGGAGCATTAACTAGAGAAAAGGATTGTTTTAGAATTTGTAGTTTGAAACCATTGTGATAAATAGAGCATTTGCTCCTATAGGAGCAAATGCTCTATTTATCACAATGGTTTCAACATGTGATTTTTACAGAGGCGTAGAAAGGCGTATCTATGGAGGAAAGGGTTAAAGTAGGGCAAGAGTCATGCAGAAATAGCTTACTTTTGGTTTCTGAGTGTTATACACCATAGAAGATGTTTGGATATAAATCTTACCCAGTTGTATAATACACCAGTCATAGCCTTCTGTTTTTCTTCGTCTCGTCTCCCAGCCATCCATCCATTTGCCACTCTCTGTAAATATGCCTTCCTTCCATTCTGGTGTGTCAGCCTGAATATAATTAACACATGTACTGGACCTTTTGTATTCTGAATTTTCAAAATGGAATTGCCCATCACTGTTTAACGAAAGAGTTTATTCAATATGAAAGGGTATAACTTGTGACAGGATTTTTATTGACAAACAGACTCTGATAAAAGTTTCCTTCATTAATTTGCACACTAAGGACGTGTACTGTGAGAATGAACTCTTTTCACACTAAGTGATGTGAGAATTAACTCTTTTCACACTAAGTACTGTGAGAATTAACTCTTTTCACACTAAGTACTTGTCATCTGCAAAATTTCGTCTGCTGCAATTCTAATATTTTTTGTCTTATTAACTATTTATTTCTCATCGTAAATATATAGTCAAAATGTCAAACACTTCAGATCCTGATGAGAAGCCGAGATCATAAGTTAGTCACTAGGATAAAACAGTTAAGCTGTAGCAGTACCTATCTAAATTTGTTTCTGTGAAAATCGGAAAACTAATGTATCTGAAAGAAGATTTATAACTTTGGAAACAAAAAGTCTTAAAGTGATAGTCTCTACTTATAACGTGCTTTAACAATGCCTAACAATTACATTAATCATTTGTTTATATGCTGAAAAGAAGAATATCATAAGAAAACCATCGAATAAACATCGAAGAAGACACAACTTTCATGTGTTTGATATGTTATTCGGCAATGTATTAGTATCAGTTTCGCCTTTTAGTTTCATTAACTGTTCGACCAAGGTCGATAATATTTTGTTGTAGACAAACTAGAAAATTATGTCTGTAAGACAGCGATGCCCCCGTGGTGGTGCTTGACAATGAAAACTGTGACAACTAACTGCACATACAAGAGTGATACACAGACAGGCAGGCAGACGGACGGACGGACAGATGGACAGACAGACCGGTGCAAAAGATAATGCACCCTGACTATTGTCAACGGGGGCATAAAATACAAGTATTGATGAAAAAGGTTTATTTTGTATCACAGGGGCATTTTTCGATAAACGCTCAAATTGACAATCTTCATAATAATGATTGAACATAACATAGCAAGTTTTATGATATTATTGAAAATATGCACTCATTGTAGGGACTTCCCCTTTAAGAATGAAATAGAATATAAACAAGCATGACAGCAGGCATACCTTCAACAGATTATCTGCAACAGCAAACCATTCATCTGTGGCAAACAGCACCTTTCCTCCAATCTTAAACAATATGTAGATTAGTTAAAACATGTGTAAAGTGCAAACCGAGTGACCCAGCAACAACAAACCCTGTTGGTGCAAAGCTTAAGCTCACATCAAGAGATGTTTTTTGTGCTATATATATACTGTATTACTGTATTATTCCCAAGATACAATGATCTGGTCAGCTTCATTTGCATAATTATCAACGTTACATTACTCTCCCCTCCGAGAAGTCTCGTCCCCAGACTTGGACCCTGGGAGACCCATGAATAAGGCAACTCCGGTCTGGCAGTTGTCTTTATCCTACCACTGCCACCATTTGTAACGTGTCAACCAAGTGACCCAGCAACAACAAACCCTGTCTGTGCAAAGCTTAAGCTCACATCAAGAGATGTTTGTTGCGTTATATATATACCTCCACTTCCCAAGATACAATGATCTGGTCAGCTTCATTTGCATAATTACCAACATTCTACGAACGTTACACATGTATGTGCACAGAACTTTCGACAAATTGAACCTTTACCTCATGAACAATCATGCAAAAATTATTCACTAGAGTTCTATATTGTTACACAAGCCAGCAACAGACCCCGATTAAACAGGTCCTACACAAGCTGTCTGATCTGGATGTACTCAGTTTGCAAAGGCATGAAAAGGTGTCTCTATGAGGTAAAACTTTAATGTGGTAAACTATGAATATATAGAATAAACTTGTAAGTTTCAAAATTTAAAAGTGACAATAATACAATTACTTTGAACTATAGATGCTTCAGTCTTCAAAATTAACAGTCTACTGCCGAATATAAATGATAGACATGACATTTACCTTGTCTGTAGCCAAATCATTCAGTTCAACAAACTTGGGTTGCTTTTGAAGTGGTTTATTCTGGCCACTGTTAAATGTCATGTTTGCATACTGACTGCACCTGAAAAGACAACAAATGTTCATATATATTGAGTCGGAGTATATATTCACACCCAATGGTGAGGCTAAAGCTATTGTTTTAGTACGAGACACACTATTTCTAATTACAAAGACAAGTGATTTATCATATTGAAATTTGTCAATAGAAAATAAAGTAATGGAGATGCTCAGTCAGAATTTGATGTGTGGATGCATGAATGTGCACACATACTGTTACACTCAACTGTCATTGCAAAGCATCTATGTCCAGCTGACACAAAATGGCCTGGTCGAAAAGTGGATCCTTGGCTGGGTCATACCCCTGATTTTAACCCCGTATACTCTGTAAACAGGTTGGAGTCCCGCACCAGGCTGCACTTTTCCTCCTGTTAATCTTGTAACAGCGATGCTGTTAAGTATATAAGCACAATAAACTCTCCTTGACAGGGAGTTAACTCTTTGACGACATGGTTTAAGTGCTTGGAAATGTTGCAAGGTTAAGCAACAGTCTGTGCAGCTACTGGCTGGATGGGTGACCTCCAGGGATTGCCGATGTTGCACGTTACACTTTAATGGTGTCAGAAGTGTTTGACAGCACACACAGTTGGAAGCACCATCTTGGAGAGCTGGGAAGATCTAAAAAAAAAGTGAAGGGGGAGGAGTGTAGTGGTTCTGGTGTGTGGAGCTCGTATACCAGCCCTGGTAGCTCAGTTGGTATAAATCAATTGCCCTATAAGTGAGGGATCCATGATACCAGTAGCACACCAGGCTGCACTTTTCTTCCTGTTACTTTAGATCCAGCAGATGCGATGCATAGCGTCAGTCTGTACCGGTGATACTAAACAGAGTCTGGTATAGTCTAGTAGAGTCTGGGGGCATTTAAAGACGATTAGGTGCATTGTCATGATTATAATGCTGATAAATAACATATTTAGTATGTTTGCAGCTGTAACAGGTAATATCCTTAACAAAATAGCCTATAATAGCTTGTAAACACCCGGCAAATATTACCCCGGTGACACGGTAATGGCCGACGTAGTCGGGTAGTGTCTGGTCAAGTATTGGAAGCCCCATTTGGATTAGAATACCCTTAATTTTATCAAAAAACATTCTGCTTATATTAATAAGTGATTTTATCATAAATATAAAAGCAGTATACACTTGATATGTATTGTATAACATATTATTATTTCGCTTTTTCCAGACTGCAGTCTGGCGAAATTACGGAGGGTAGTGTACGTAGAGTCTGGAGATGAAAACGGAAGTTTAGGCCAACATACTGCTTTTGAATTTATGATGAAAAAACTTATTAATGCATGTAGAATGTTTGCTGATACAATTCAGGGTATTCTTATACTAATAGGGCTTCTAGATAATACTTGACCTGACTCTATCCGACGTAGGTCGGCCATTTCCGGGTAACATTTACCGGATGTTTTCAAGCTATTGTACGCTCATTTTTAAATGGATATTAATTAGGCCGGTTCTATTGACACTTCGAAAAGTGTCGCTAGCAAGGCTTGCTAGTGCCACTTCGCACATAATAATCAACTTTTCGTGAGAATCACCCCCAACCCAAGAAAGTTTCCGCCCTATATTTACAGAAAGTCTAGTTATGGAAAAAATAAATATATGTTAAGATTATATTATGATTTTAAAGTACGAATTAATAAAAATAAGGAAAGTTAGTATATAAAATGCGAAAAATGGAGAATATTTGGACAATAATTGAGTGTTGTGTTAATGTCACGTAATTAGAGCTAGACCTTGCTAGTGCCACTTGTTTACATTGAGACCTGATTTTATACATTTTGCTTCAGATTTCCTAACAAACTGAGTTGTATTTTAAACCCATATATATGAACAAGATGTTACAATGAAAAACATACTGATAAGTTTGAAAATACGGATAAATCACAGAAAGAGGCAGCAAAGGATCGATAATCTACCATGATCTCATAGAATATGTCCCTTTGTTTCACTTGCTAGTGACACTTGTTTTCTTTGACAACGCATTTGATACCATTTTGCTCTAGATTTCCTAAAAAACTAATTAGTATTTGAAACCCTAATATATGCACAATATTTTACAATGAAAAATATACTGATAAGTCTGAAAATACGGGATAAATCACAGAAAGTGGCAGCAAAGGAACGATAACCTACTCCGACATAATAGAATTTTCAGCGATGATCTCCCTTTGGAGAACTTGCTAGTGACACTTTTTTTTGTTTTACAACACATTTGATACCATTTAGCTCCAGATTGTCGAACAAACTACATTTTATTTTAAACCCTAATATATGAATAAGATTTTACAATTTAATGATAAATATTAAAATATGGGAGAAATCACAGAAAGTAGCAGCAAATGTAACCATCTCTACAGTATATAAGACTATTTAGCCTAGATACCAGTTAAATGTTTAAGATACAATGGCATAATGACTTTCTTTGATAAAATGTTGTTTCAATTTATCATATTGATCATCCTTTAACCCCTCATATTAACGCGTTTTCACGCATCTGCAAACAGAGTAGACCCGAGCACAATCCACTAGGAGCCGTCTGATCTGGGTCTTCTCTGTTTGCTAACAGAATTTCAAAGATCTGTCTTTACTTTCTAAAATGGCTACAATGCTCCACCTTCCATATTTCATAAACCTTTTTGTCCATGAATATTCAGTAGGTATTGAAATTTGTAATAAACATAGAACAGGGAAAGAGTTAAAAACAATAGAACATTCCTCAACTCGAACTATATCTACCTTGTGTGTAACTTATATAAAAACGTATATAATAACATATTTATTATTATTATGTAGACATATGCCAAATATGACTGCAGCCAGTGCTTCAGAAGAATAGTTTTTGTATCGTGAGAAACAGAATATTCGATGAAATTCGATTTCTTTGCAGCTTATATAGGTACATGCATCTGTCAATCGGCTTGGTCAAAATTTGCTCCATAGTAAGCTAGCTTGTTGTTAGATGTTTAAAGGTGTGAATGAGTAACACCAATTCATGTGTTTGTCCGCTTACCAACGCTCCCAGACACAATTCAACTGTCGCACGCGTGCTGTTTGGTGTTTGTATTGCAAACAACTCGTAATAACCGACTCTGAAGTTTGTGTATCAAAGCTGACATTAACTCGGCTTGCACTCTGAGTTTTCAATCCACTCTGAATCTGATATTCTATTCAATATTTCATGGACATTTTGGGAAAGCGCTCGCATGTGATATACGAGGGATATTTTAATATTCGTGAAATATATATTTGGATTTATGTGAATGTGTAATTTCTTATTAGTTGTTATTTGGATTAATTACATACAGATCAAGAATGAGGTGGGTCATTTGTTTTGTTATTAATTTCAATTTATATTTTACTATCTACACCACGTATAATTCTACTTTTATCTCCGGCAATATTCTTTCATTATTTTTCTTTCATCTTTATTCCATATATAAAGTTATCTCGATAGAGACTGTGCAGACTAATTACTTTGCATATAATGAACGAATTTGATTATATATTAATGTTTTCATACATTCTGCCTTCATAAAACATTGTCCAATATCTATTTAACTTATACAGTTGCTTCATTCATCAATTTCAAGGGTTTCCGGGATGACGGTAGTCTACTATCGGAATTATGGCCATATTGTGTAATTCTCACGATGCGTGTGATTTTTACCCTTGCACCGGTTTAGAAAAAAGTGGCAATAGACACTCCGTATTAATTACTATACATTGTAGCTGCAAACATACTAAATAATGTTATATAACAGCAGTGTAATCTTGAAAATGCACTTAACCTTCTTCAAAAGCCTCCAGACTCTACCGGACTCTACCAGACTCTACCGGACTCTACCAGACTCTGTTTAGTAGCACCCGTCTTAGTCCTATAAATAAGACCTGACGTTGCTATTTTACATTTTTACATTTGCTAGTACGATAAATAATTATAAAATAAGGGGCATGTAGATACGTCTAAATGTTTGGACTACACCCGTCTGTACTGTTAAATGCCAATAGAACCCAAAGTTCGTAAAAAGTATCCGAATTTCCTCCCCCGGTGTCCATTTAGTAAGCGACAAAATCCGGACGTTAACAAGCCGCGATACCACAGTAGTATCTCTGGATGTGCTCGATAAGAAGTGAAGATCTGACGATTTTATAATATAACCTAACGTTATGAAACTTACATTATATAAACATACAGGTGTAACAATCATATGTTGAACGAAGTTTGACAAGTTCCGTGTGTATTGGGCCGTACTCTTTTATATTCGAACAGTAATTTAAGCATAATGTTCCTTAAGTTCAATATGTAAATATCTCGTGTAAAACGGCATGAAAAAATATATTACAGAGAGAAATATATAAATAATTATAATATTTCAAAAATACATTGTAGTATACTTTGTGAAAATAAAAATGTTATGTTTTTTCGTAATTGTATTAGAACAAGAATTTCTTCGAATACCGAATCAAGCCAATCGGATACGTCAAGTACAGTTTAAGGTAGTCGGCCGTTTGAAACGCCGCAGCTATTTCTATATTCCGAGTCCTGACGGAATAAGACGAGTAGTTACAAATGGTAGTAGGTTTACGACATATTATGTTGCGTGTGAATTTAATTTTAATAATAGTATGCCTAGATCTACTAGCAAACTATAAAAGGCATATTTAAGGATAGTTGATTTTTTTCTGAATGGGAAAAACAGGCCAAAACACTTAAACTAAAAGCAATACTAGCATTTACTGTGTCAGCTGAAGGCATAGAAACATTACACTCTTACAGCCAACGGATTATTAAAACTGCTCCAAACGACATAATTTGCACCTGTCATCAGCCATCAGGCAAAGCCCGACCTGAAATGACACGGAGAATTAGCAACGGTGTCACCAGCAATTAACCCTTTCCCTCATATAGTCGTGTTTTCACACATTTGCAAACAGAGTAGACCCAAATCAGACGGCTCTAGAGGAGCCGTCTGATCAGGGTCTACTCTGTTTGCTTATGGAATTTGATAGACCTGTTTCTTTAGTTTCTAAAATGGCTACAATATTCCACCTTCCAAATTTCTTTATAACTATTTTGTTAATGACGATTCAGTAGATATTGAAATTTGGAATAAACGTAGAACAGGGAAAGTGTTAAGAAGATAAGTTGCTCCCTGCCTTAACATTGCCTCTTGATGTCTCTCCCGTGTGTAATCTGCAAGCTCTTAGAACACACCATTCACTCCATAGGGGTCTGTACCGCTCAATGGGATTCTATACACCACATGTATATAATAACTAGTATCATGAAACATTTCGATCAGCACATTATCCTCTACGGCCCCCATAGTACTCAAGAAACAGACTCTCAGGACTGTGAATATCTCAATTGTTAGTTACCACCCATGACATCGTTTACAAGCTCAACAGAAAGACGTAGTGATAGACATAAGAACTAGATTTCTCGAAAGCATTTAAGAAACAGAGTAGACCCAGATCAGATCGCTAATGTTTGAACTATCGGATCAGGGTCTGCTGTGTTTGCTTATGATATATTATAAACCCTATTCTAAAGTTTTTGCCATGGCTAAAACTTCATGTACTTACATGCCAGTACATGTATAACAATTAACCCTTTACACCATGACTATTCATGAAAGGAATAATAACATCATGAATATATATTAGTATAATTTTTATAATGACACATGAAAACAGGAATGTTTGGACGTCGCAGAAACTGTAGAATCATATCTCTGTTACTCCATAAGCAAACAGAGCAGACCCTGATCAGACGGCTCCTATAGGAGTCATCTGATATGGATGTACTCTGCTTGCAAAGGTGTAGAACGGCGTATTTGTGGAGTAATGGGTAAATCTTACTGATACAGTAGAACATGCTTATAAAGACCATGCCATGAATAAATATGGCTCAAGGTCAATAACAGCAAGTGGTTGATGAATGCTTTCATATTGTATTAACCATTTCCCGTTCGATTGTTCAAATTATACATTGACATCATGAATATTTATTAGCTGAATTTTAATAATAGCATATGCAAACATCAAGTTTTGGCATTAGTATTTGGTAATAATCGATATTGGATATTTTGACATCATGAATATTTATTAGCTGAATTTTAATGATGGCATATCAATATGTACACATCGAGTTTTGGTTTAAGTAAAAACTGTAGAGTCAGATCTATTATAATTTCATAAGAGCAAACAGAGCAGACCCTGATCAGATGACTCCTGCATTAGCTGCACAATCTGGGTCCAATTTGTTTGCATAGGCATGAACAGAGCTTTGTATGATGTAAGTGGTTAAGCTACCATCTGTCCTATAAACCAAGAATTAAAGCTAATTGTAATGGTCGCTGTATAATCAGAGATGCTTTTCAGTGTCTCCCACCTGCACCTCCTAGGTGGCGGTGGTCTAGTGGTATCACGCTTGACTATCAGTCCGGAGGTCCGGGGTTCAAATCCCGGTCCCACGCGGAAATTTCAGAGACGCTTTTCCGTGTCTCCCACCCGCACATACTCTCCGTCCCGGGGTTAAAATGGGTACCTGTGAGGGTCATTCGCCGGTACTACGGCTGCATGATTGCGCCATATGTTAGCAGTGCTCAATATTGTAGGCCAATGACCAGGGGAGTAAATGTACAGTCGGCTGAGCGGTCATTCGGACTGAAAGTAGACTATAACTAGGTACTTTACTTTTTTTACATCCTCTCCACCCAAGGGTTTAAATTGGTACCCATGAGGATCACTAGCCGCTTCTGCGGCTGCGTGATTGCGCGACTTTGCGTCATATGTTAGCAGTGCTCAATACTGTAGGCGAATGACTCAATGACCAGGGGAGTTAATGTACAGTCGGCTGAACGGTCATTCAGACTGAAAGTAGACTAAGTACTTTTTCAGCGGCTAGCTGTCTATTTTCACTTTTGTTCTAGTTTTCCACCAATGAGAAACTATGTTACATTGTAATTTGCATATGACCTACGAGTATTTAGTAGTAAACTGTATTTTCATTAGTGAATACCTTGACTGGCATACAACCTTTTTATATACCTCTATACATTGCCAAACTATGTAAAATTCTGATATACAGTCTGCTAACGGCCTCGCAAATTGAATTCAATGCAATAATTAACATAATCACAACACATGTAAGGCATCATGTTACACAGACGTGTTCTATAAACTTCTTAGAGTTCAGTCAAAACGCCATATAGTACAGAAAATCCTTATTTACGCAGATATTTAGCATGGGACTGAAGACTGTCGACTGTCGAAAGTTCTGTTCTTAAAATAGATTTTAAGACCTGGAAATTCCCATAAAATCAAAGTACTGATGTACTGATATTTATCACCTCATGGTAATGGTTGCTGAGCAATATTACCAGTTTGTCGAAACCACTATTAAACTTTTACAATGTACTATCATTTTGCTATCAATTAATACAACATTTGATAATAAAGTCCACTTTGACGAACAGGTAGTTTGCCGAAACCACCATAATTCACAGGCAGTGCTATAGGAAATAAAGAAGAAGGGTTGTTTAGTATATTAGAGTAGTGGTATTAATAGTATTAATTTCAAGATTCTGAATGGTCTCGTTGACATCACTCCAGATCCACCGCTCCGTACTGCTAGATCTACAAGAGGCAACTCACAACAATACTGCCAGATTCTATGCAAGAAAACTTCCTACCAACACAGCTTCTTTCCTGCCAGCATCGTCTTGTGGAACCGCCTCCCGGACACAGTCGTGGTACAACCAACTGTGGAGACCTTCCGATCGGCCCTCGGCAATGTTGTACTGACTATCTAAACTCGGGCGGTTTTTAACATATTCTTTTAAAACAAGTGTGTAAATAAACCCCTTTTTAACTCTCAGGTAGATTGACCAAATCATTCTGCGCATGTGCTTTTTAACCATTGATCATCGCGAGTATACTCTGAAAGAGTAAAGCGATTACTGAAGATGATGATGAATTACTATCCCCGACCACAGCACCGAGGCTCTGGTTGTTGGCTCTCTTTGATATAAAGCTACTTACTGAAGGCTATTGTTACGGCTCTATCACATGGGGCTTGGGCTCATAGACGTAGGTTGAAGTTGCTAACTTTATATTGGTTTAAAAATACATGTAGATTCAGTAAATGATGTCATTAATGATGATGCACACAAGTCGATTAAAGCGTTGATCTAGGCTAAATAAATACCGTTCTTTAAGGAATTACAGACTCTGCACAAACAAAAACTTTATGCTTTAAAGTGTATTCAATTTCTTATCTTCATATCAATACAAATATAAGCGCTTTCATGTACATTTTATAATAGGTAAACTAAAGAACTAACTTGAGATAGTTTTAAAACATTACTTTGACATCGTACATTTTAAAAGTGATCTCCTATAAAAGCAACTTGAAATTTTTCAATAACTGCTTCTTCTACTCAACGTCATTTTCATTGCATGCTTCTCTGCTAGTATAATAACAATCAACCCTTCATAGATCTAGTTCTCTGTACTAGTAGAATCTCCAAACATTGAAAATAAATATTGCAGAGATTGTTTTGTACATTGTGTCAATATTTGAATGCCGCTGAATATCTTTTTTAAAAGATATTTCTTGTTTATACAGGTTTTGCTGTATTCATAATTTCGTACATTATTATTCATGGGTTTAAGCATTAGTGCGCGTAAAATTTAATGACAATGAGCAGATAATCCAGACTGCAGTATATCATCTCTACAAGTGTTATTTAGTATGACCACGCGGTTGTTTAACCCTTTCCCTGTTCTATGTTTAGGCCTATTCCAAATTTCAATACCTACTGAATATCAATGGACAAAATAGTTATAATGAAATATGGAAGGTGGAAGGAACATTGTAGCAATTTTAGAAAGTAAAGAAACAGATCTATCAACTTTGATTAGCAATTAGAGCAGGCTCTGATCAGACGGCTCCTATAGGAACCGTCTAATCTGGGTCTATTCTGTTTGCAAATGTGTGAAAATGCGTTTTTATTAGAGAAAGAGTTAACCCTTTACTTAAAAAATATTCGTATGAGAATTGATTACATTATAGACATTATTTAGGTGAATTTTATTAACCCTTACAGTGCGGGACACGAGTCACTAATGTCCTTTGCAAACAGTGTAGACCCAGATGAGAGGGCTCCTAGGGGAACCCTCTCATCAGGGTCTGCACTGTTTGCCATGTTACACTTTTCTTTAGAAAACATCCCTAAATATTCACCATAAGATTGACCTATTTGAATTTTTGAATATTTTATTTGAAAATTGAGCGTTGTAAGGCATGTGAAAACAGGAGATGTTGGTCATTGTAGAAATTGTAGAATTAGATGGCTATATGCATGTAGAATTAGATAGCTATATGCATGTAGAATTAGATGGCTATATGCATGTAGAATTAGATGGCTATATGCATGTAGAATTAGGTGGCTATATGCATGTAGAATTAGATGGCTATACGCATGTAGAATTAGATGGCCATACGCATGTAGAATTAGATAGCTATATGCATGTAGAATTAGATGGCTATATGCATGTAGAATTAGATGGCTATACGCATGTAGAATTAGATGGCCATACGCATGTAGAATTAGATGGCTATACGTATGTAGAATTAGATGGCTATACGCATGTATACTTAGATGACTATACGCATGTAGAATTAGATGGCTATACGCATGTAGAATTAGATGGCTATAAGCATGTATAATTAGATGGCTATTTGCAGGTCCTAATGTACATGTACTTTTAAATGGCACATAAGTGAGAGATTGATTGGCCATGGCAGACATTGTAGAATCAGATCTAAACATCTCTTATGCAAACAGGACATACCCTATAGGGACCGCATACTGTTTGCAAATGCATAACTAAGCACGGATAAAAGCGGATTCTTCTCTCTTTCATTGTATAAAATACAACCAGTGATGAATCATTTGGATCCTAGTAAAACGTCGCGTTATCTGGCATCTGATCTGGATCAAAACATTTTCAAAGACTAACATTACGTCTATAGACAGAACAATAAAAATCTCTCTAAAACGAGCACATAAAGATGCTTACTCTGTGCCTTGAAGTCAGATGGTAGCTTAAAATGCAAGTTGAAAGTTATACAGAAAGCTCCTACAGGAGTTTTCCACATCACCGTCGTCTTGCATTAAGCAACCATCTGATTTAAAGACACACGTATGTATACAGTAAAACCTCTCTAAACCGGAATTCTAGTACAGAAGAATTTAGACATTTGTAGGCAGATGGCTGCTTAATACAGGATGCAAGTCATGCAGATAGCTCATAGGGGAGCTTTCTGCATTGACTTCCCCTTGCATTAAGCTGCCACCTGTTTCCAAGACCGATATCTATACTAGATTTAACGTCCAATTTAGAAAGGTTTTACTGTATTACAAAGTGGTCGCTTTAGATGCTGTAGTTAATAACTTTGCAGTACGTTCGTATGTCAACGAAATGTCGGTCTCTTTGTGGGCTGTTTTAACCCTTCCCCTGTTCTATAGTTAATCAAAATTTCAATACCTACTGAATATTCATGGACAAAATAGTTATAATGAAATATGGAAGATGGAACATTGTAACCATTTTAGAAAGTACAGAATCAGATCTTCAAATTCCATTAGCAAACAGAGCAGACCCTGATCAGACGGCTCCTCTAGGAGCCGTCTGACCTGGGTCTTCTCTGTTTGCAAATGCGTGAAAACACGTTTATATGAGGGAAAGGGTTAACTCTTTACCCCATGAATATTCATGTCAGAAATACTGCCACTATGAATATCAATTCAATTAATTGTTATAATAGCAAATGGACTCAGGAACATTTGGTTCTGGCTGCAACTGAATAATCATATCTATATTATATCATATGCAAAAGAGCAGACTATGATCAAACGGCTCCAACAGGAGCCATCTGATCTGGGTCTACTTTGTTCGCAAAGTAGTAGAAAGACATATTTATGGAGTATAGAATTAACACTTCACTCCATAAGTACGTCTGTAACACCTTTGCAGACAGAGTAGACCTCTTCATGGGTGGTCTGGTCAGACTCTCTTCTGTTTGCTTATAGAATCATATAGATCTAACTCTACTATTTCTGTCATGATAAAAAATGTTTTGCTTACAGTTCCAATAGAAAATTTGAGTTAGTTAACAATATTCATGATTTCGTTATTTCATACATGGATATCCGCGCAGTAAACTGTACAGGCTATAAATGATATGGTCACACCATGCACAACATCTGGCCATGTTTTAACACTTGAGATAGGTAAAATAAATAAAACTCGATGTAACTGACATAACGGTAGTTTAATGACTTTAACATTCATTGAATGTATACTAATATATGAGATAAATAAACAAACCATTTGAAACTGTTAGAAAAAACAGTAAAACCTCTCTAAACCGGACGTTAAATTTGGTATAAATATCGGCCTTGGAGACAGGTGGCTGCTTAATGCATGGTGAAAGTCGTGCAGAAAGCTCCTAGAGGAGCTTTCTGCATGACTTTCACCCTGCATTAAGCAGACACCTGCCTAAAGGTATCTAAATTCTTCTCTACTAGAATTCCGGTTTAGAGTGGTTTTGAATATCCGCTGAAGTCAATCTTACAATCTCCTCATTGTGAGTCAGACGGTTTACCACTGAGCTTAGTAGTCCCACCAGTAACTCGACATCACACCGTGACCCAAACTGTCCGACACTATAGTATGCTGTAGTATACTCGGTTCTCCCCAGGTGTTCAACTGTGCACGAAACAATGCAATTTCTACCATGCACAGAAAAACATGTGGCATCATGATACATGTATTACTGAATTACTGTAAAAGCAACGTAAACTTACAAATATATACATACAGTTTTCGTTTGAATAAAACATGAAAACATGAAAGGACTGCTAGATACATTTTGAACGTTTTCTGTCATGTATTCTATATGATTCGACATTTGATGCTAATATGTGACTTTCTTCTGATAATACCAGTAGCTCCTTAGATTGTTTTGACAGTCACGTTGTGATTTGTGTATAAATGCACATGTTTGTAACTGATGTTGGACTAAATAAATAAACTTGAGTTATAGAGGATCTTACATGAGTGTTCATTAGAAATTGTTTTTATGAAATGAGTCTACTATAGTAATATGACAAAATTCTGATATGTAAGATTCTTTTTATCGCATAACCCTTGAAAGAGACATATACTATAAATAAATAAATAAATGTACTATATCTGACGGCTGTTTTTGCCATTGTTTACAGCGTAGCACTCGCAAGATTCAAACTGTTCATTTGCATAAAAATGCACTAGTGCGTTCCACGATTTACGACACTCCCACACGGCAGAATATGTGATACAACAGTTTACTGAAGGCACGACATGATTATTGATTGTAACTCCGATAGCCAATGTTTGACGAATATGATACAGAAATGACAAATGTTAGTACATGTATTTTGAAATATTAGACCACTCCTCCCTTTCAACACTAACTACATTTCGTTTGCAAAACTTGTCGTCTGCTTCAATCCTAAATGTACATTTATTTCTGTATACTTTCATGTTTTTAAAGAGTGCCAAAGTGTCAAACAGTTTGGATTTGGGTGAAACACAGCGTTACCCCTTCGTCTCATCTGGTTCCGCGTTACCCCTTCGTCTCATCTGGTTCCAGAGTGTTTGCACAGATCATTATAGATTGGTCTGTAATGTTGATAAGGTAAGACCAAAATATTACCTATGAAAACAGTCTGGGTCCAATATCGGTGTCTCACCAGATCCAAAACTGCTTGTTACCCTAGCTGCATGTTTGAAGAGAAATGAAAGAAATGAAACTAGCTTTCGTGATTGCCTAAGACAACAAAGTTTGCAGACGACAATTGCTTAGCCTACAAAGGTTAACCCTTTCCTTCATATAAACGCATTTTTACACATCTGTAAAAGGAGTATACCCAGATCAGATCCTATAGGAACCGTCTGATCAAGACCTACTTTGATGACTAATAGAATTTCAAAGATCTGTTTCTTTACTTTCTAGAATGGCTTAAATGTTCCACCTTCCATATTCCATTATAACTGTTTTGTCTATGAATATTCAATACGTATTGAAATTTGGAATAAACATACTGGTGAGTTTACTGAAACACGTGTCCTTTAAATATCTAGAGATTTACTGGAATATATCCTATAACATATGAATATTGAGTGATTTTGCTGGAAAATCGCTTGAATTTCCTGAAATATATGTCATTTGAATATGAATATTTCGTAATTTTCCAGTAATAGCACATGTCAGTGCTTGTCCTGAAGTTTTTTTGTCATTTCAGTAGCAGACACTTTTCCTGGAATATGTGTCATTTGATTACCTAGTGATGTCCGTGTGTCATTTTTACCACTGAACAAAACATATATTCATCGATCTAAAAATCAAAGTTTTAGTTGAATCTCGCATAAAATGGCTATAATATTTACCAATATAGGAGTCTTTAGAGGCAGATGGTTGCTTAATACAGGGCAAGGTAATGCGAAATAAACTCGCATAGGAGTTGTCTGTATACATTTGTCATTCATAAAACTATAGGTGCTTTCTGCATAACTTTTATCCTGAATTAAGCTATCGTCTGCATTTTAAAAGAATTAAACTTCTTTTGAATGGTTGTACTAGAGATACTTCACTGTTGTATTAGTCTGTTTTCAGTAGTGAACAGAAGCAAAATAAAATGCTGGATGTAAACTTTTGGCTTTTAGGTACTTTGATTTATTATCTGCAGTAGAATCCCACTAAAGCGACCATTTAATGAATATAACTTGGAGTCTTTAAATGCAGGTGGTTGCTTAATACAGGGAGAAAGTAGCACAGAAAGCTCATGTACGAGCTTTCTACATAACTTTCGTCCTGCATTAAGTAAGATCCAGAATTATGTCTCCATCATGTGGTCGCTTTAGAGAGGTTCTAATGTATTCATCAAGAAAATAGGGGAACAACATGTGTTATCGCCATTCATTCAGCAATATCGTTAAACAATTATAAATGAGTCTTAAAAGAACTGATGAAAACTGCAAACGTCAGCAAAATGTTGCAGACGTTTTTCGTTGACGCCTTATCCCCAATGTTGCAGCCGGACTCCAGACAACATGACGTACACTTCAGCTTTGTTAGACCGAACCCCGAAGCATGACAGCCATGCCAGCATTCTTGTGTGCAACTCCGTTCAATGCTCACTGTCATAGAGCGATATGTCACCCTCTCTACCTGAAATGAAATATAACGAGGCCTTGTTAATCCAGCCAGTGTCACCCCCTCAAGGTGGATGGACAGTGCAACGACTGGATAAATGACACTGCTGTAGATGTCGATGTTGCGATAAATGCAAAGCATGCCTTAACATGTATATAAGCACTTTCTGCGTTTCAAAGCCATTAAATTTGTCAAATGTGTAACAGCATCTGACCAGGACTCGATCACAAGGTCTCTGGCTTACCGTGCCAGCATTCTAACCACTGAGCTACGGAGCCACACGATCCGGGACTTTGATACCCCACCAGTTTAACCCCGCTACAAATGTGTTCCGCTGTGAAAACAAATGATGCCAAATTTGATTCTGCCCTAGTTCTCAACCCGTCTTTACTATAAGTCCGGATTAGCGAGCTTTTACTGTTATGTATCTTTATTTTCACTTTTATGGAATGTGGCACCGAGTGTATATAGTTGTTGTTTTATAAAATACATATAACAAGGTTAACAATGCATTATACCGGACTATAGCCCCCACACCCCTCCCCAATATAAAGTTCATGTATCAACATCTGCAGGTCTACATGCTAACAAGTGGTTAGACTTGTATGCATGGCGGCATAAGCAAATTCATATGCACAGTCCTTTACTTCATAAAACGCTCTTTAACCCTTTCGCTGCCAATGCCGGATCTGTGATTACCTATGCAAACAGTTTGGATCGACAGATGAGACGCCGAGTAACTCGGCGTCTCATCAGGATCCAAACTGTTTGTTGCCGTTACTATGTTTTTGAAACAAAAATGAAGAAAATAAGAAGAATGAAAATGTGTAGTAGACGACAAAGTTAGCAGAAAGGGTTAATCTCCTAAATTTAATCTAAGTTAATATTCCTAAAGTAATGGTTACCTTACAGTATCTTTCCTCACTGAGACACTCCCGTAGGGGCGCCTGTTTGGGGTAGTACTGACACTCAGTGTACGGCTCCCAGGTGTATTTGAACGTCTCGGAGCAGTCGTAACACGCTAGACTGCCATTTGCCGTGCCCGTCGTTGTAGCCGTAGTCGTCGATGTGGTGGCAGTGGCCGCATACATATAATCTGAAACTTGAGAGGTCAGAGTAGATATTGTAAAACAGTATTCTGCAATTCTGAAACCTATCCATGTTATTGGGAGATTTGAGGACCCCAGCTGCCCGGCAAGGGGCCACGAGTGAATGCTATTCCAAATATGTGATGCTCTTCAGACTTTGTACTAACATATTCTTCAAGGCAGTCTGCCATGCCTGCCTGATATGACAATAACTCTGCATTCACCCATGCTACCTTGCCGCATAACATCCAGCGACCTAACAACAACTGACAACAATCTTCTATCATAACATTGGTTTATTTACGCATTATGTACAACTAAGGTTCAGGTTTGGCTCTGTTGGGCATGGTTCCCGATCCCACCGTGCTTGCCCAATTGGCTAGCAGGTACACCGGACAAGTTGTCGTGTAAGGGCGACCTTTGACAGCCATCCGAAGTGGTATCCCAAATTTATAATTATTAGGCCCAATAGCCACAAAATACGCCCCAATAGGCTTCAACATATGCCCCAATAGGCTTCAAAGTATGCCCCAATAGGCTACAAAATATGCCCCAATAGGCTTCAAAGTATGCCCCAATAGGCTACAAAATATGCCCCAATAGGCTTCAAAGTATGCCCCAATAGGCTACAAAATATGCCCCAATAGGCTTCAAAGTATGCCCCAATAGGCTACAAATATGCCCCAAAAGGCTTGAATTGAAAATATGCCCCAGAAGGCTCCAGACTGAATAAATCACATGCAAATTTGACATAAGCTTGTTATATAGAGCTGCAACCCCGAGAACGGATGTATCGCCAATTCAACTACGGCAGATCCTGGGAGATCAGTAATCCAGCCATCATCTACAATGGCGACACCCCGGGCCTCTATCAGAATTGCAGTCCTTTTAAAATTATAGTTTGATATAAATATTATTAAATATGTACTTAAATTGTACACATAAATGTTTTGTTCGGATTTCGCTGTCGGCCAATCACCCTTACAATAGACTTCCAGGAACCGCGCCGTTACTGTAATAGATGTAGGTGGTCCCCTATGGTAGTAGCAACACTGTATGCCAAAGTGACTGAAACAAAATAAGAACAAACAGCAGACGACTGTATCTTACAGAATACAATGGGACAATAGGGAACATACAACAGTAAAATGAATTAACATACATGTATAATGATATAACATAATAAGCTTCATAAGAAGGTGACGGGCATGCTGCCGGTCACGTATATGCCAATCTGAAAATTACAAGGCATTTCACCGCATAAAACAATAAATAAAAGGGGGCATGTGGTGGGTGGGATTTAAGTCGTCTACAGTGTGAATTTATGACACATCATCCCACTCACCATGATTAGTTGCAAATCAGAAGACAAAGGAACAAAGGAACTTGGGCGGTCTTTGACTATGTCGCTTCTATCAATGACAAATCGGTGTGCAGTATGCCGCTTCTATCACATACAAATTACAAAAATATGAAGAGCTCAAACTCCAATAACAAACGATTATTGTTGAACAATAATCGCATTTATTGGGAGATTTGAGGACCCCAGCTGCCCGGCAAGGGGCCACGAGTGAATAACAATAACTCTGCATTCACCCATGCTACCTTGCCGCATAACATCCAGCGACCTAACAACAACTGACAACAATCTTCTATCATAACATTGGTTTATTTACGCATTATGTACAACTAAGGTTCAGGTTTGGCTCTGTTGGGCATGGTTCCCGATCCCACCGTGCTTGCCCAATTGGCTAGCAGGTACACCGGACAAGTTGTCGTGTAAGGGCGACCTTTGACAGCCATCCGAAGTGGTATCCCAAATTTATAATTATTAGGCCCAATAGCCACAAAATACGCCCCAATAGGCTTCAACATATGCCCCAATAGGCTTCAAAGTATGCCCCAATAGGCTACAAAATATGCCCCAATAGGCTTCAAAGTATGCCCCAATAGGCTACAAAATATGCCCCAATAGGCTTCAAAGTATGCCCCAATAGGCTACAAAATATGCCCCAATAGGCTTCAAAGTATGCCCCAATAGGCTACAAATATGCCCCAAAAGGCTTGAATTGAAAATATGCCCCAGAAGGCTCCAGACTGAATAAATCACATGCAAATTTGACATAAGCTTGTTATATAGAGCTGCAATCCCGAACATCAAGGGACCATACAAATTACTTCGAGATAACCAAAGTTCGAGTAATCCGATTTCTATTCTAGACAATTACTCAATTTCACAGCTTAACTCATTTTTGCTCCCACGATCCCATATATAGGACGTAGGCAAACAGTGTAGACTCTGATCAGACGCCGCATAATGCGGGTCTGATCAGAGTCTACAGTAACACTGTTTGCTGATAGGAATTTCAATATAAAACAATAGATAAAAAATGGACTAATCCAATATATGAACATGGAAGAATCCACTGGGGGCAAATGGGTTAATGCAGTTCTGAAGTCATGCTGAAAGTTCCTACAGGAGCTTTCAGCATTACTTTAGACCTGCATTAAGCTATCACGCGTGTTTCTAGATATGCGTAGTAATACATTTTAGAGGAATTCTGTATTTGGAAGGACCGAACTTTTTATCTCGAAGTTCGAGGTATTCGAGTTCGAGGTATTGAATGTTAACTGTGTATGCTGGTGAAAACCTTGACACGGTTTGGTGAAGCAAACAGTCCAACTCCTGATCGAAGAGCCCTGGTCTAGGTCTACTCTGTTTGCACTAGTCCCATGTATGGACTCGTGGGATGTTATGGACAAAAGTATAATACAAGTAACATACATGCGCTGATAGTAGAGAAGCTTCATACGGAGTTTTACTGAAACATGATAGTGTGGAAAGAGTAGTTTGTATAGAACAGTAAAGAATTAGAACGGACGGACGCACGAACGTACAGACGAAGGGAATGTTGGGGAGAGCATAAAGAACATAAAGAACGTATTGAACTTGATACACCTCCTACAAATGTGTGGGACGCCAGTGATTTTGACTCAGATGTCGTCAGTATGACTGGGAAAATGTTTCCATTAGAACTGAAAGTTAACAATGACCTGAAAACATTTAATTAATTGGGGTAACAGTCGAACACGTCTTGAGTGGCCATCAAAAAGGTCTAATAGTGGGCCTGTAAGGCAGGTGGTAACTTAATGCATATCAAAAGTAATGCAGAAAGCTCCCATAAGAGCTTTCTGCATTAGTTTTTTCACTGCATTAAGCAACCATCTGTTTTTAAGGGCTCCCATGTTTAATAAATGAATGGCCGTATGGGGCATGTTCTACTGTATTCAACAGCTGAAGTCTTATCATGATACAGTAAAACCTGAATCGGAATTCTAATTAAGAAGAATTTGGAACTTTAAGCAAGTAGCTGCTTAATGCAGGGTGAAAGTCATGCAAAAAGCTCACAGAGGAACTTTCTACATGACCTTCACCGTGCATTAAGCTGTCGCCTGTTTCCAAGACCGTTATTCATACTCAAATTTGCTGTACATGTATTGGAATACCGGTTTTTGGCGATGGCAGAAAATGTAGAATCAGATCTACATAATGCCATATGCAAACAGAGTTACAGTAGGTCCTGATCAGACGGCTCATACAGGAACTGTCTGATCTCAGGTGCGGATCCAGGATTTCAGATTTGTGTGTGTGTGGTGGGGGGGGGGGGGGGTTTAGATTTTAGAAGTTGGATGACATCACTAGTGTCTTTGTAATGCATATTGAGAAAGAGCATAATTGATTGTTATGCAATTGCAGATCATGCAAAGTTTGCAAATCATTGTTTTATTGATTTTTATTGGATTAATTACTTTGTTTTGGGCAATTTAAGTCCGCGCCCTGGATCTGTGTCTACTCTATTTGCAAAGGCGTCAAACGGTGTCTGTATCAGCTACAGGGTTACCAATGAATAAGTGTGTATATGTGTATTCGATCAATAGTAAATCAAAACAGAGCAGCCATTATTGACACGTTACTGTTGCTTTTAGCAATGTCTCTTCTGTTTCAATCTGGCCGATATAAGATGCGACTTTTTTAAATCTTCTTGCTGCTACAATTTGTTTACAGCAGAATTTGTCGTCTGCTTCAATTTGAAAGTTCTGGTGTTTCTCTATTTTCTCTCAAAAACATAATCACAGTGACAAACAGTTTGGTTCCTGGTGGGACGCTAAATTACCCCGCATCTCATATGGATCCAAACTGTTTGCATAGTTAATGACAAATTCGCTATTGACAACAGAAGAGATAATGGGCAATAAAAACAATCGTTTCAGGTAACCCGTGAAGTGTTATGCTCAGACCCCATTTTAAAAAGTATTTGCGACTCTTTGATGTGAATGAGTTCAACAGCATTGATACACTTTAACCCTTAATGTGTTGTCGTGCTGAAAAACATATGTATCTGCCAAAACTCTGATCTATTGCGTGTTTTACTTACATCTTATTCCGTACAAGCGTTTGAGAACTGTTGACCGAGTGTCAAACAGCTTGAATCCTGGTGAGACGTCGAGTTACTCGGCGTCTCATCTGGATCCAAGCTGTCTGCAATTACCAGTCAGGCTTAGCCTAATGAGGGTTAACTTTCATGATACTCTAAAATTATTATGAGTACTGAGGGTACCATATCATGAAGCTGATCATTCAAAGCTTCTGTTCTGAGAGCCTTACACTAATGTCCAAGGATTGGCCGAAATATCAACCATCTGAGTTGACCATGGGTGTTCCTTGGGACTCACTTACTCCTCTTGAAACTAGACTGTCGCAGGACAGCAAAGCTCGCCTATTATAGACGTTGTTTATAAAGATGAAGTCCAAAATATTTTTCTATTTTAACTGAACTACATCAATGTTAAACCTACTGACAAACTCTATTCCAAATACCAGCTACATATGGCAAGTATTTCATGTTGTATTAGTGCATCTTAACACTTACCCCAAAACCCCAATTTCAGCCCAAAAAGCTAAGTCCAAAACAGGTGAAATTTTGACTAAAATTCAATTTTATTTTTAATTTTGACTACACTACATCAATGTTCAACACACAGGGACCCCATTCCAAATATAAGCTTTCTAGGCAAAATATTTCATGTAATATTAGTGCATTTCAACAATACTCCAAAACTTTAACTTTCCTATTTCAGCCCAAAAAGCTAAGTCCAAAACAGGTGAAATTTTGACTAAAATTCAGTTTTATCCTGTCACATGTCTATTTTCCTGACGGATAACAAGGTGCCTGATAAACTTTTTGTTATTATGTCAGTTGGTCACATGACCTGTAGCCGAAACTACTTTTTTACCGAGACGCTTATTTCGTGAATACACAAATTTACGTCTACCGAGTACTGAATAAAAACGTTTAACAAAGCGAATTTGTTGATTTCAATCGATACCCATTAAACTAAATAGATCTAGAACTAATTCTTTCACTTCATTCTCCCAAACTTATATTCTTAGGCCTAGACTAGATCTAGATCTAGACTAGATCTAGTTGTTTGTCGCGAAATTACCGTGTTTAGATAAATCCACATCAAGAATCATACATCGTCTAGATATGTCAAGTGGCAGGTTCTTTTTCTCACATAACCAACCGGGGCAACGGTTTTGTTTTGAGCATTTTTAAAGCAATGTGACTTTTTGGAATTCCAGTGACGTAATAACGCCTTTATAGTGACGTCATCAACAGTCTAGAGCCAGTAGAGTCGGGTATACGTTGCGGTGCATTTTGTGGTACATTCGGTACAAAATAATAATAATAATATTTTGCTGTCGTGACAAGGATAAATAGAATATTTGGTTCCTAGCTTTGAATGAGAAATGTTATCTGGAAAGGCGGATGAATATATCAGGTGAGCCGAAGGCGAACCTGATATATTCATCCGCCTTGCCAGATAACATTTCTCATTCAAAGCTAGGAACCAAATATTCTCTATTTATCCTGCCACGTGCCTATTTTCCTGACGGATAACAAGGTGCCTGATAAACTTTTTGTTATTATGTCAGTAAGTCACATGACCGATGTTAATATGTCAGTTGGTCACATGACCTGTAGCCGAAACTACTTTTTTAAAAAAAAAAAAAGTTTTTTACCGAGACGCTTATTTCGTGAATACACAAATTTACGTCTACCTAGTAGATCTAGATCTACTGAATAAAAAAAGTTTAACAAAGCGAATTGATTTCAATCGATACCCGTTAAACTAAATAATTATTTCACTTCATTCTCTCAAACTTATATTCTTAGACCTAGTAGATCTAGATCTAGACTAGATCTAGTTGTCTGTAGCGAAATTACCGTGTTTAGATAAATCCACATCAAGAATAATAAATCGTCTAGATCCTGTATTCTCGCTTCTCAGTCGTGCTAGATAAGCTGAGTTACTAAAAATAGCCGTACTAGAAATCCTTATCTGGAACACCCCGTGACTAGTGTATTCATACGCGCGATTGGGTAAAATCAATACAAGGGAAGGACTTCTTACAGAATTATACCAACATTTCTATAGGCAACAACCTTATTAATTGAAATTAATATAAGTAATTAGCACGAATATGGAATTCTATTTATCATATAAACACTTTAAAAGCCTATTTAATTAACCGAAGACGTTGTTTTGTAGTCACTCAGTCATTTATATTTACGCCAAAACGTAACGTTTGTGGTTGTCATAACAAATGACGTCATTAGAGGGTTAATACACGGTTTTTTTTCGGGCAATAACATCTGCAGTGTCCCGAGGGACTGTTGTTGCCCCGAGCCCGAAGGGCGAGGGCAACAACAGTCCCTCGGGACACTGCAGATGTTATTGCCCGAAAACAAACGTGTATTAACGCTATTCTTGCATAAAACCAATTTTCTGTACTCCTGCATCAATTTAATTCTTCAAAATACAGGCAAAACAACGGCAGCAAAACTATACACTTATTTGACACTTCGGCGATTTATGCTGTTTCTGGGCCACTGTTTTCTTTTCGACGTCAATTCATGATTGTATCAAATACCGTTTACACGGAATTTCATTCAATATGTCTATCACTAAAAACAGTTCATTGTCGGTGCTCCTGGAAATACTCACACCCCGGCGTTCACCTAGCTCACAGGGGTCTGGACCGCTTCATGGGGGTCTACATGTACTATATAATAACAAGGGTTCCAACTAGCCGAACGGGCATCCGTGTACCACAAGTACAAATATGAATATAACTCTTGCAATTTCAATGATAATTTTGTAACTCTTTCGGCTATTGAAAGCCAATATATATTACTATCAAATAAATATAATATTCTCAAGGTAACTTACCCGCAATTATCGATCCAACAACGATTTTCTAAACTTTTCACGTGTTTTCTGGGTCATTGACAAACGTTCGTTCACCCCGGTTTCACTATATCACAGCCATAACCTGGCGATTTTCAGTTCAAAAGATGGCGTGGTTCAATAAAACAACCCAATTATATCACCAATCTCCATTTGTTTTGTCCTCTTAATAAATAAGCAACTAGCAACAGCGGCCTTTCCGTCTGTCGTTATGTTTTTTTTCGGATGCTGCCATTTTGCAACAAATTTGAATGGAGCCATTTCATTGGATGAGAGAAGGAAAAGTTGGAAAATCCGTGACGTCACGTACAATGGCTCCTTCCTCGACGATATGAAGCAAACTGACAAAACTCACTAGTTTTCCATCATTCTTTTGATGTTAGGGACTAAATAATTGGAGGTGGGTGTTAGAATTGATTCGTTTTATTGACTCACGCCATTTTTTGAACTGCAAATTGCCAGGTTATTGCTGTGATATAGTGAAACAGGAGTGAACGAACGTTTGTCAATGACCCTGAAAACAGGTGAAATTTTGTGAAAATCGTTGTTGGATTGATACTTGTTCATAAGTTACCGTTATAAGATTATGTTTATTTGATAGAAAAATATATTGGCTTTCAATAGCCGAAATAATTACGAAATTATCATTTAAATTGGAAGAGTTACAGTCATATTTGTACTCGTGGTACACGGATATCCGTTCTGCTAGTTGGATCCCTTGTTATTATATAGTACAGGTAGACCCCCATGAAGCGGTCCAGACCCCTGTGACCTAGCTTAGGTCAAAACGCTGTAGCATTCGCGTCCATTATTTACCTTAGGCCCGTAATAGGTATAATTAAAACCGGTCAACAACAGCGCGTGAGCACGAGAATCGCCTTGTTAATACATGGTCTAGCGGGACTAAAACAGCACGTTTTTTGCAAGAATTTGGTGTCACGCCTAAAGTTATGCTGCGGTCTGTTGCTATTAGATATGGAAGTCGTATTACGCAATGTAAAGTAGTACTTCACAAATTCGTTAATTTTCTTGGTTTTAGGGCGTATTTCAGCGAGAAAAATAATCAAGCATGGGATTTGTTAAAGCCGGGGGGTTCTATACCCTCGGTTGGTCTGTTCCTATCGGAAACTCGCTAAAGCTCGTTTCCGACTGGAACAGACCAACCTCGGGTATAGAAACCCCCGTCTTTAACAAACCCCATGCTTGATTCTATTATTCTATCGTCAGTTCTATTTTAATTTTATCGGCGTCTATCTCAACCGAGTCTAGAATTGAAATGTTATTTTAAGCTAGCCTTGATTTTTCTATTCTAGACGAGGTTTAGATCTAGTCAGCTTGTCTCAAACATCAAGTGACAGGTTCTTTTTCTCAAATAACCAACCGGGACAACGGTTTTGTTTTGAGCATTTTTTCAGTGGAATTCCAGTGACGTAATAACGCCTTTATAGTGACGTCATCAACAGTCTTAGAGTAAGTAGAGTCGGGTATAATTTGCGGTGCATTTTGTGGTACATTCGGTACAAAATAAAATAATTTTATATTTTGCTGTCGTGACAAGGATAAATAGAATATTTGGTTCATAGCCGAAACTACTTTTTTACCGAGACGCTTATTTGGTGAATACACAAATTTATGTCTACCGAGTACTGAAAAAAAGTTTAACAAAGCGAATTTGTTGATTTCAATCGATACCCATTAAACTGAATAGATCTAGATCTTATACTTTCACTTCATTCTCCCAAACTTATACTCTTAGGCCTAGCAGAGAAATATATAAACGTAATATAGGTCTCTGGGCCTAGACTAGATCTAGTTGTTTGTCGCGAAATTACCGTGTTTAGATATATCCACATCAAGAATCATAAATCGTCTAGATATCGTCAAGTGACAGGTTCTGTTTCTCACATAACCAACCGGGGCAACGGTTTTGTTTTGAGCATTTTTAAAGCAACGTGACTTTTTGGAATTCCAGTGACGTAATAACGCCTTTATAGTGACGTCATCAACAGTCTAGAGCCGGTAGAGTCGGGTATACACGTTGCGGTGCATTTTGTGGTACGTTCGGTACAAAATAATAATACTTATATTTTGCTGTCGTGACAAGGATAAATAGAATATTTGGTTCCTAGCTTTGAATGAGAAATGTTATCTGGAAAGGCGGATGAATATATCAGCTGAGCCTTCGGCTCACCTGATATATTCATCCGCCTTGCCAGATAACATTTCTCATTCAAAGCTAGGAACCAAATATTCTCTATTTATTTTAAATTTTATCTACACTACATCAATGTTCAACACACTGGGAACCTCGATTTCAAGATTCAGCTTCCTATGGCAAATATTTCATGTAGTATTAGTGCATTTCAACACTTACCCCAAAACTTTAACCAAAAACCAACGCCGACGCCGACGCCAGGGGTGATTCCATAAGCCCCCTATTCTTCGAATAGGCGAACTAAAAACGTAACAAAACTATACTGCTGAACTATAATTTAATGCGTTAAATTGAATACAAGCAGAATCATCTGAGTTGATCATGGGTGAGCTTAACCCATTTGCTCCCAGTGGATTATTCCATGTTTATTTATTGGATTAGTCCATTTTTATCTAAGGGGTGCCTGGCCTAAATTTTCAATTTCGTTTTGTTTTATATTGAAATTCCTATCAGCAACCAGTGTAGACTGATCAGAGTCTACACTGTTTGCATACGTCTCATATATGGGATCTTGGAAGCAAATGGGTTAACACTTTACGCCGTAGGTACGCATTTTAATGTCACGTAGTGACTTTTAACCTCTTGATTTGGATCCAATATATTGGTTTGGATCCAAACATTATATAGAAAGAACTCTGTAAGCAGGAAATACTTAAATATGAACCAGGAAACACTTTTTGAGAGTCGCGATCTGCTTGGATTGATTATTATTTTATTATAGCTTATGGGTATATTGCTATGGCAACTGTCCTTAGATGGGACATTGCACGGCAAAACAGGAAATGTCTGTCACCTTGCTTAGTGATATATACTGTCAAAAAGTGGACATTCGGGGAGTTCAGAGTTGGGGGTTCAGTTGGAGAGTCAGTCTAGATTAGATCAGTTGGGCAGATTAGATCTAGAAATGCATTATGGGTGTTAGGGACTGCACGGTACTTGGTCAGGCAGATGCCAGTATCGACTTAGAAACGAATAGAGACAGTTAGAGAACTTTAAATATGTGTTGCTGTATTAGAGTTTATGAAATATGTTGTATTAAAATATCTGAGACTGAAAATGTGTTGTAAATGAAGCCCATAACGCGACACGTATAAAAATGGAGCCGTTGGACCAGGATTCGAAGCGAGTACAAACCACTATATACGATGAGAAAGGAGAAAAACTGGAGAATCGTGAGTACTGTTAAACTCTTTTGTGTTTGAAATGGCATATCAGAATATTTCAAAAGTGTTGCAAAACGTTTCCACGTCTTTAAATGTTTGCAGTATTGCAGAGAATGTACCTAATTTTCACGGGGATTCAAAATTGTTTAAAAACTGGGTGAAGCAAATTGAGAAATATGGGGTTGTGTATGGATTAAATGAAAATCAGCTCAAATTAACAGCCTTTCAAACAAGTAAAGATATCGTTAGCGACTACATTCAGAGATATTTGTCTGAAAATCCACAAGCAAAGTGGGAAGATTTGAAAAATGATTTGGAAGCAAGATTCGGTGAGGTTCATGACGCACACTATTGTTTAAAATTACTCGGTCAAATTAAACAAAATGCAGGAGAAAATATTCACATTTATGCAGAAAGAATTTGGAATTTGGCAAAAGAGGCTTACAAAAATGTTAATGGAGAATTGCAAATCATTGAAACACAGGTAACAGAGTTTTTTATTGATGGTCTGGCAGAAAAGGATATAAAATTTGAAGTTATGAAATTACAACCTCAGAGTTTTGAAAAAGCGGTTACTTTTGCTGCAAATGAGATAACAGTTAGAGAAAGGGTCAAATTAAGAGACAATTCAGAACAAAACTCGAATTTCAGACCGACAATTAAAACGAGAACAAAGAAAACTGGTAGCTTAAAACCCAGACAATATTGTACACACTGTAGGAACATTGGACATGTTGTTGATGACTGTAAACATAGGACTAAAAGCAATAAAATGTTCTCAATGAAAAGAAATAAGAGATTTAGAGAGAGACAAACGCAAAATAAATGGCGGCATAATTTTAAATGTTGGAATTGTGGGTTTAATGGACACATCAAGCGGGTTTGTAGAAAGCCTAGAGTTTCTAGACCGAGATGCAATAGAAAATCTTTAAACGGGAAAACTTTCGTCATAATGAAGTCGTTGACGAAAGTTCAAACAGTCAAACATACACAATTAACCTATGCGGAAATCCTGCTTCGTGCTTAATACGAACAGGCAGACAAAACTTCAGGGCGTTGGTAGACACGGGTGCTGGTGTGAGTTTAATAAGTCTCAAAGCTTATAAAATGTTAAAGAACAGACCGAAATTAATGCCAGAAAATATACAATTAAAATCAGTTAATGGAGGTTTTCTTAAAATACATGGATGTACAATGCTTAATTTCAAAATTGGGAAGATTGAAAAAGTTCACAAATTCGTAGTTGTCGATAATGTAAGAAATATGATTCTAGGGAGAGATTTTCTACAAGAAAATGGTGTTAGATTATATTTTGATTTAGGTTGCTTGAGAATAGATGACTGCTATGTTTCGCTAGAAGAAGATCACCACATTGCTTCAATAACAAGGTTAAGTAAAAGCGCAGTATTAAAGCCACAAACTGTCAATGTTGTTTTTGCAAAATTAAAGAAACATGAAGGATTTAAGACAAAAACCACTTATGACTTCAAACACATTAGTAATTCATTTTTTGATAATCAACCAGAATTAGAGGTTGTCGGTTCCGTGGTAGAACTTAGAGCAGACAGAACGATTCCAGTATTGGTTATTAACAATAGTCACAAGACGATTAAACTTAGAAAAAGGTGTGCACTAGGAAAGATTAATTCAATTAATGACCAAGAGATTAGCTCAGTGGAAGAAACCACTAGAAATAATTCAACAAATACAGGTTTAACTGAAGAAGAGATTTTAGCGGGTTTAAATTGCTCTGAAGATCGTAAGGATGTAATTTTGCCACTGCTTCTAAAACACAGACATTTGTTTGCTAGGAATAATTTGGAACTAACTCAAACCAACACAGTAAAAATGACCGTGCCAACAGGAGATCACCCACCAATTAAGTTAAGGCCATATCGTACACAACTGAATAACAGAGCTGCTATTGATAAAGCCATTGACGAAATGTTAGAGGCAAATATAATTAGACCTTCTAAATCTGCCTGGAGCTTTCCCATTGTAATTGTTGATAAGAAAGATGGAAGCAAACGTTTTTGTGTTGATTTTAGGCAGCTCAATAAAATTATCAAACCAATTGCATACCCGATTCCAAACATAGATGATTGTATAGCTAACTTAGGGAAAAGCAAATACTTCACAAGTTTAGACTTAATTTCTGGGTATTGGCAGATTCCAGTGGAGGAAAATGATAAACAGAAGTTATCTTTTAGTACTTTCAAGGGAGCATTTGAGTTCCAGACGATGCCATTTGGGATTTCAACAGCCCCGGGGAATTTTCAATCATTGATTCATACTGTTCTTAGAGGCTGTGAAAGCTTTAGCTCATCTTATATCGATGACATTCTTATCCATTCTGAAACCCTTGAGGAACACTTGATACATATAAATACCGTTTTGGAACGCTTGCACAATCATAACCTAAAGTTGAAAATAACAAAATGTCAATTTCTCCAGGAGCAGACAAAATTTTTAGGTTTCATAATTGATAAATTAGGCGTAAGGCCTGACCCATTAAAGGTGGAAGCAATCAGAAATTTACCGCAACCCAAGTGTCAGAGGGATGTTCGTTCACTTTTAGGTATGGCAGGTTTTTATAGGCGTTTTTGTCCAAATTACTCGCAATTAGCGGAACCTTTGATCAATTTAACTAGAAAGAAAATACAGTTTAAATGGACGGAAGAGTGTGAAAATAGCTTCAAACAACTGAAGGACGTGTTAACCCAAATTCCGTATCTTTCATATCCAGACCCAAATAAGCCATATACTTTGTATACAGACGCATCGCTTCGGAATGTCGGGGCATGCCTTACACAGAAATGTGATGCTGATGAAACTGGGGATTTTGTAGGGGAAAAACCGATCTATTTCCTGTCACATAAGTTAACAGAAACCCAGACTAGATGGAGTACAATTGAAAAAGAATGCTATAGTATCTTTTATAGCCTAAATAAACTTGATCACTATCTACATAACGCAGAGTTTATCATAAGATCCGATCACAGGCCGTTGAAATATATGTTAGAGACACAAATACAGAACAAGAAAGTAGCTTTATGGAGCTTAACAATCGCCAGTTACAATTGTAAGATTGAATACATTCCGGGCAAACAGAATATAGTTGCTGATTTCTTAAGCAGACCGCCTGCTTGTAACATAAAGAGTAATCAGAATAATGAAGAAGGGTGTGAATTAGATCAAGAATGTGTGTTAGATATCAATGATAAAACATACGAGATCTCCCCGCAAGGCAGCAATTCTGAAAAAGCCCAAAGCGTTAACCTAATTGACTCAACGCACCTAAATATAAAGCAGATTGTTGATAAAGAATGTGAGTTGCCAGATTCTTTCATAGAGCCACTCAAAGAAGTGTCAGAATGTGACATGAAAATTGAACAAAACAAAGATCCCAAAATACTAGAGTTAAGGATGAGACTGAAACATGGGAAGCCTAGCAAAACAGAAGAAAATAGATTTCTGGAGGTAGATAATATATTGCACTATATTTCCAATGTAGATGACGAACCCAGTCTGAGATTATATGTTCCGTCACATATGACTGGAATGGTAATAAAACAATACCATGACGAGAATGGCCACCCGGGCTGTCAAAGGCTATTTCATACAATTAAACAGAATTATTACTGGCCGGGTATGTTTAAAGAGCTATATGCATATGTCAACAAATGTGTTATTTGCCAGACTCGCAATCTAACTGCTATTAAAGCACCTATGTCAGATGAATTGATTGTCCCTCCGTTCCCGTTCAGCGTGGTCTCGGTTGATATTACTGGCCCGCATCCATTAACACTTTCAAATAATCGGTACATTATAGTGTTTGTAGACATGTATTCAGGGTTCATAGAAGCATTTCCATCTCCAGACAAAACTTCTGAAAGCGTAATTCATTTTTTAATGAATGAAATATACAGTAGATACTCCTGCCCTCTAAGACTAATTTCCGACAATGGAAAAGAATTTACTAGCTCAGCATTCCAAGAAACGCTAAAGGCGTTGAATATAGATCATGTTAAAACAACAATCTATCACCCAGCTGCAAATGGGGCTAATGAACGCAGTCATAGTACATTAAACAATATTTTAGCTAAACGTGTGCAGGAAAACGTACAAACATGGGATGTGCATTTAAACATGACACTAGCGGCTATGCGTTTTTCTACCTCTGAAACCTCAAAACATACACCATATTTTCTGTTATTTAACAGAGAAGCAGTTTTGCCTATAGACAATCTACTAAAACCTAGGCGTAAATATCAGGGTGAGCAATATCACCAGGTGATTCTGGAAGAACAGCATAAATCATTTCTAAAGGTTAGGGCGCAGTTAAAGAAATCAAAGAGAAAGCGGGCGCAGTATGCGAATCGCACCGCACAAGATATAACCTTCGAAATCGGAGACACTGTTTACTATAAGAATTTTCAAAGAACCAATAAATTCGCGAGTAAGTTCAAACCCTTCTATAGAATCATACAGCAAAAATCACCTTTGACGTATGTGATTAAGAACCAGCTTGACAATTCAACAGTGAAATGTCACGCTTCCCAGATAAGGCATGCGAATATAGATAATTGGGAAATTCCTGAGAATCAAACAGAAAGGCCGATTAGAAAGGCAAATTTAGCGTTTGCACCAGAAACAACGTCCGAATCAGAAAATTCAGACAACGGTCATAAAATGCCACTGGTAACTAAGCAACTGCGTCAAAGACATGATCACTCTAGTGATAGTGAAAATATTCCCCTTGCAGAACTGCAGAAGCATTTGCGAAATAAAAGTTTTCAGAATCAGGCTGGGGGTGACACTGAAACAGATAATCTATCTGATAGGTCAGAAGGAGAAGAGTTAAAGACTCAAAGGGTTATGTCTGACAACAGAGAATCAGATGACATGGAGATAGATGCTATCTCAACTGTGCCCAAATGTAGGCGTAAACGGAAAGCAAAGCCTGGCAAGCAGACTGTAAAAAAGGCTTTAGCTTCCTGTCTCAATGTTCTATTAGATTCCTTATAGAACAAGATTTCTAAGTAGGGTTAATGAGTGTATGTTTGCAAATAAGACTTCAACATAGTGTAAATAGATGTTATGTAAACGGAATCATATCTAGTAGGGCCGGTATATGACAGATTGACCGGACTGATATGTAAATGACTGACATGTGACCAGTAGTACGGGTAAAATGTGTACTGTCATGAGGTAACCCATAAGCTTGATCGGTAAGTAATATGCAAGAGTGCACGTCATAAAACCCACCAATTAACTAGCTAATTGTAAATTCGGGCGGGCATCAACAAGAAAAATAATAAGATGCTGTAAGAAAGTTGCTGTTTTAAATGAGTTGTAGCTATAGGTGAAGAATTGGAAAAATAATTGGGTTTAGGTACTCCTCTGCATAAGCAAAGATTTCAAGGCGGAAACTATCTTATTAATAGTGAGTAAATACATAGGAATATGTTTTATTAATAATTGATATGCCATGAAATACACAAGCGGGTGATAACAGTTCTCCAAATGGTGACCATGTTATGGTGTGCTTACATCGAGCATTCAAGGGTTGAGTTAAATAGACTTTGACACCAGATAGAAGAGGAGAAATTAAACGGAGAAATATCTCTCTGTTTGAGTTGGAGACGAACTGTGAAATATTTGTGGTCATTAACTTTTGTGTAAATAGCCAGATAAGAACATTGTCTATTGTTTTATTCATATACACATGCGTGTATATACAAGGAAACTTGTCTGACAGCATTGAATCGGCGCAGAGCGTGGGAACCAGCGAGACCTGAACCAGTCAGCTGAAATCGAGTCCGTGGTTACCATGACAACAACAAGTAAACAACAATGGAAACTAGTCGAGACAACCAGGGACGAATGAGCGGTTACTATGGCGACAGTAACAACCCACAGTAGGACCAGCCGAAAACGACAAGCAGACATTAGTAGAAGTTACGTAATTGTATTAATTTCATAAGAGATTTACTTACTTGTTACATGTATAGAATCCATTTAATTCTTTTAGATTCAGTTTTAAAGCCATTCAATGTGACTTTATATGTTCACTGTCAAAATGCTTATGCTACATAACTAGTTAGTTAGAGAATTTATACGCAAAGAATATCAATTAGGTCGGATATTAAAACTCATTACTCAGCTTAAAGGTGACAATTGGTAACTGCCAAATGTGTCAAAATTAATTGGTACTCATTTAACACCATTATTTCCTATACTCAAGTTAATTAAGAAAGGTGTTAATTAATTGAGATGATACGAGCATCTGCTCATTTCTGAGTTTGACTGTCAGTTTAGTGAGTAAAATGGAATGTTAAGTAACTAAGTCATGTAAATTATAAGTACGTTACTGTTTCGTGTTTTGATTTTTATCATTGCAGAAGACATGAGAAGTTAGAAAGACTGTATACAGATCTCTCCTCAGGGACAAGGCAAAATTGTGGCTTAAAGGCGAAATTCATTGTGAACTTGAACATTTACCTACACACAACGGATTACAGAGACAAAACAGTGAATTACACCTGTGTGGGAAGGACTATTGAACTGTGTGTTAATTATTGCGTGTTATGAACCTGACATTGGAAGCCTTAAGCTAAATACTGACACTAGTGAATGCCTTATACAATCCTGAGAATTTTGTAAATCGTAACATAGCGATAGAGAGTTACTGTATACAGTATTGCGTAATTAATATGTGGTGATGGGGTTTTAAATTTTACATTAATAAGATCAATATTATATTTTCATGGGCGATACAGATAAACACGTATTAATCAGATTTAATTGTTGACTCAATGAAATCTGAAATGAAGGAAGAGGCGAGTGTCACGTAGTGACTTTTAACCTCTTGATTTGGATCCAATATATTGGTTTGGATCCAAACATTATATAGAAAGAACTCTGTAAGCAGGAAATACTTAAATATGAACCAGGAAACACTTTTTGAGAGTCGCGATCTGCTTGGATTGATTATTATTTTATTATAGCTTATGGGTATATTGCTATGGCAACTGTCCTTAGATGGGACATTGCACGGCAAAACAGGAAATGTCTGTCACCTTGCTTAGTGATATATACTGTCAAAAAGTGGACATTCGGGGAGTTCAGAGTTGGGGGTTCAGTTGGAGAGTCAGTCTAGATTAGATCAGTTGGGCAGATTAGATCTAGAAATGCATTATGGGTGTTAGGGACTGCACGGTACTTGGTCAGGCAGATGCCAGTATCGACTTAGAAACGAATAGAGACAGTTAGAGAACTTTAAATATGTGTTGCTGTATTAGAGTTTATGAAATATGTTGTATTAAAATATCTGAGACTGAAAATGTGTTGTAAATGAAGCCCATAACGCGACATTAACGTCTTTGAAAACAGAACAGGCCTAGGTAGGCCCTAAAAGATGGCTCCTATAGAAACCGTCTGGCCAGAATAGGGATTGTTTGCTTATGAACTAATATACATGCTATAGATATGATTTAACAGTTTTTATCAAAGTCAAAATTGCCTGGTTCACAATGTCGTGACTGAATGGTTAATTAAATTAATATTTTTATTCAGTCTTTATTTATTACATGAATATTGATTAGGTAAAGTGAGTAAATGTCTCAATTATTTGCCTTGTTCATACGGAAAACGGAGATAATACTAGTACATGTATTTATCTTGATTTATGGGGGAAATGCATATCTTGAATACCACTCAGGATCCAATATCCTAATTCACCCCGCACCTCTCTCTCTTCTTCTAACTCTATATATCTAGGAGTAGAGTTGGTGGTGGCGCACAAGTTTGTTGGTGGTGTAGTGTGGTATAGTGTGGTGTGGTGTGGTGTGGTGTGGGGTGGTGTGGTGGGGTGTCGTGTGGTGCGGTATAGTATTGCGTTGTGTGGTGTGGAGCGGTGCGATGCGGTGTGGTGTGGTATGTGTGATGTGGTGGTGGTTTGATGGAGGTTGTGTTGGTGGTGTTTGTGGCGGTGTTGGTGATGTTAGTGGTGTTGGTGTTGGTGTGGTGTGGTGTGTGGTGTAGTGCTTGCGTGGTGTGGTATTGGCATGGTGTGGGTGTGGTTTGGTGTGGTGCTTGTTGTAACAGTTTTATTATTTTAGCTAAATCCACAATTATAGATAAATTGCCTCTCTTTATTACATTTTAAATGGAGAAATATAAAATTATACTGTATCAACATTTGCCTTATTACATCTAGTCTCATGTTTATCAAAGGTGCCCGACGCATGCTTGGACTCATCCATGATGGACCCCCCCCCCCCCCCCAAAAAAAAAAAAAAAAAATTGTGATCGAAGTATGTTCAACTGGCCTTAAAACTATCTATTTGAACCTTAAACCACTCCGAAAAACGAGAAAAACACGACCCGGAAAAAATTTCCTATCGGGTCTATATATGTATTGAATACATATATAGACCCGATAGGAAATTTTTTCCGGGTCGTGTTTTTCTTGTTTTTCGGAGTGGTTTAAGGTTCAAATAGATAGTTTAAGGCTAGTTTAACATACTTCGATCACTATTTTTTTTTTATTTATTTTATTTATTTATTTTAATTTTATTTTATTATTTATTTTTTTTTTTTTTTTTGGGGGGGGGGGGTTCCATGGGTGAGTCCAAGCATGCGTCGAGCACCTTTGATGTTTATAACTCATATTTCCATCGCAACCAAAATGATGTATGTGAATGGGTATTTACTATTTAGATATACTGAATATATAGAAAGTTTCTTGTTTTTACCCCGACGAATTTATGAAATACAATGTATCGCCAAATTTTCATGAGTGTATTGTTATTGGGAGATTTGAGGACCCCAGCTGCCCGGCAAGGGGCCACGAGTGAATGCTATTCCAAATATGTGATGCTCTTCAGACTTTGTACTAACATATTCTTCAAGGCAGTCTGCCATGCCTGCCTGATATGACAATAACTCTGCATTCACCCATGCTACCTTGCCGCATAACATCCAGCGACCTAACAACAACTGACAACAATCTTCTATCATAACATTGGTTTATTTACGCATTATGTACAACTAAGGTTCAGGTTTGGCTCTGTTGGGCATGGTTCCCGATCCCACCGTGCTTGCCCAATTGGCTAGCAGGTACACCGGACAAGTTGTCGTGTAAGGGCGACCTTTGACAGCCATCCGAAGTGGTATCCCAAATTTATAATTATTAGGCCCAATAGCCACAAAATACGCCCCAATAGGCTTCAACATATGCCCCAATAGGCTTCAAAGTATGCCCCAATAGGCTACAAAATATGCCCCAATAGGCTTCAAAGTATGCCCCAATAGGCTACAAAATATGCCCCAATAGGCTTCAAAGTATGCCCCAATAGGCTACAAAATATGCCCCAATAGGCTTCAAAGTATGCCCCAATAGGCTACAAATATGCCCCAAAAGGCTTGAATTGAAAATATGCCCCAGAAGGCTCCAGACTGAATAAATCACATGCAAATTTGACATAAGCTTGTTATATAGAGCTGCAACCCCGAGAACGGATGTATCGCCAATTCAACTACGGCAGATCCTGGGAGATCAGTAATCCAGCCATCATCTACAATGGCGACACCCCGGGCCTCTATCAGAATTGCAGTCCTTTTAAAATTATAGTTTCATATAAATATTATTAAATATGTACTTAAATTGTACACATAAATGTTTTGTTCGGATTTCGCTGTCGGCCAACTGGCGCCAACCTGATCCCAAGTGTTGGGAATCAGGGGGGCGCCACCGCCAAAAGAACAAGAGCAACCAGCTTTTGGCACAGCGACAATACGGACACTCTTGGGACCAGCTACGGGTGGCTGGCTGGAAAAGGGAACCATCTTAGATCCCAATCAGGCTATAAAATCTTATTATTACTAAAATAATTAGGGTTTCTTAAGAATTAAATTCCAACCGGGCTGATGAAAACTGGATTAGAAAACACACAAATGCCTAAGGTCATGTTTGCCAAAGGTCATGCGCATACCCTCCTAAGAAAGCTCACAGACAAGTCATGAAGACCAGTGTGCCAAAAGTAGCACCCACTTATGCATAATTTTTTGGGCAGCATAATGATTCAAAGTTTCCTAACCGACTCATTTGCTATACTTGCTATATCAGAATAGCACCAACTCTTCCATGAAATCATTTCTAATCAAACAAGGCAGGCATCGAAGTTGTCTATGGTGAAGGTAATGATCCGGTTGATGCACCGCCGGAACCTCTTACCTGGCCCTCGTCTGATGTTGCCGCAGCACAAGATAATGCAGCTGGGTTCCTCTCCAACTCTCCTCAAGGTCTGCAAACAACCTAGCACGTTAAATAGGGACATGCCGCCATACCCCTGTCACCAGAGGTCTGCAAAGTCCAGTCTAAGGTTGGGCCCTCCTGGCCCTCTCCTTGCCATGACAACGGCATTTTTGATGATGGAGGAAACGTACACCAGATATTTACAATACCTAGACTATCTGTGGTTTAATTATGAAATGGGAAAGCTTGATATTGACCCCTAAAACAGCCATGCAAATTTTATTTAGGTAGTGTATTAGTCAAAATGTGAGCGATATGTTTTTGACCGCATGAACCAACAGTCTGAATATCCTTCGACGAATATCCAGCCGTGGCTGCCTCTGTAGAATGCCAATGCGAAAAAGAAATAATAGAGTATAATTAGCATAAACTAATAGCATTTCTAATAATAGTGGAGTAATGTGTACGTGGTGCACCATTGAGGTGGCAAAATAGAGGTACATTGAAAGGGGGCGTTACTGTTAAAACTGGCTTAGACTGAGGATACAGCGCAGATTTGTCCCTGTCTTACATATTTTTAACCTTGAATCATAACCATATTGGTCTGTCTTAGAATACTTGATGTGAACAGTGATAGAATCTCCATTTTTCGTCGATTTTAACATCAGAGGTGAAGAAAACTTTTGAAATATTGCTTTAACGGAAGAAGGCAGAAAATTCTAGGCAATACGCTGCAGTGAACAATCAAGATTCAGAAGGATAGATTTTAGATAGATGATTTTATTCAAGAAAATAAGGCAATATGCCCATCTTAACAGATATAAGCGAAATATACCGTTCAATGGTGTCAAACAAAAATATAATGGTCAAAGGGAGCTAACTCATACAGGTTCCAAACATAATGGAGGATGAGTTACTTCCCTTCCAATAAGTACTTAACTGTAACTATCCTAGGATGGAGTAAACAAAATATCCTTAAAATTCTATATTATTACCTCTACCATGACTACTCATCAGAATCGTCAGTTCAAGATGATTCTAATGAGCAGACACACGAACGAAATCGGTGGATACATAACAAATTTTACTATTTCAATAGTACCCTTATCCTTTATCTAAAATCCTGAATTCATAACTAGTACAAAACAAAACCTTACACACGCACACAAATATATATATCGACTGATTGAATTTGACCTCATTCCTATTATATTGTTTTATCTATTAGAGTAACAATTATATGCATCTGTATACATTAACATAAATACTAGGTAGGTTGAAATGATGGATATAAGAAATTCATGTGCAAATGGGAAACATGTTCTGCGGCAATACCAGTTAGATTTAGCCCCCCCCCCCCTAGAGATTTGAAGGAAATCATTATTTGTGATATCAACTAGGTTACGTAGTTACATTGAGAACTGATAGCACTAACATATAAGCGTGCCGCATTGTGTGCAAGGCAATTCAAGGAAAGACAAGCGATGAACAATACAATAATGGCGCCAAATGCAGTTCAAAACTGTTCAAACCCTTGTAGCCCAATAGACCCTGCACTGTCTGTGTAAAACTGCAGGCTGTTGCTACCTAGCTATGACTTATCTGGAATATGACACACTGCATTAAATCATTTAAGAAGTGATACCCAGAGGTGAAGATCCTGCTTGATAAATGCTTTATCTGGAGTTTGTGATGGGATTTTTGTATACCTATCAATTGAGTCATAGAAATGCTGCAGAGTTGCTCTACTTGATCAGACCGCTCTACTAAACAAGAGGGCCATGGCGGCCCAGAAATAGCTCAACAGACAAGCAGGAAAAGAATTATGAGTTTCATCGTACTGATGATGCATATTTAATAGGGTTTCATAATCGGTCGAATTTATAATCGATCATCGGATATAATCGGACAGACCACTTCGATTAATCATAGATTATAAATTGAAATGAGAAATTTAGATTATGAGTATAAATTTAGTAACGAAAGTCTTAAAATTGACAATTTATTTTTTAATTGCACATCTGAAGATAAATACATACATTATTAATGTAGTAAAGTGTTTTCATACATTTTATATCAGAAACAATATAGCTATTGTACATAGAATATAATAAAAGAAAAATATTATTTCGATTAATCGATTATTTGATTTTGTAATCGGTTATCTATTGAATCAGCACATTCGATCAATCATCGGAAATAATCGATCATCGCTGAAACACTATGATGTTATGTGCCTAATATCAAAGCTGACTGTAATGTATACATATGTCTCAATAGAAAACAAGGCGCCCCTGGGACTGGGTTAATATCTACCCAGGAACACAATCGATATATTTGTCGACGACTGACAACGCACATCATGCGGTCCCAAAAAGAAATCACCTGGAGCGATTGGGCTCTGGTGAGTGAAATTTGAAAGTTACCAACCGTAGATAGAAATTCATGTAAGCTGTAACCTTCTCGTGAGCAACCATATCCACAAGCATTTCATGTAGCTCCTTGAGCCCATGTTAAGGGATGCGAATAAGCATATACACTGAATCCAGCGCTAAGCCTAAAATATCAGAGTAGTGCAACAATCAATAGATACTTCAATGGCGAAAGAAACTGAAAGTCCACTGCATACTAGGTAAATGTATGAACCAGGGCTTCAGAGTTATTGAAAAGAAAATTGATGTGTGTGCCAGAAAGGCATCAGTTCACCATTGCATTGTCATATGTTCGGTCACCTAAACCGGCTTGACCACAACCCACCACTAGGGGACAACTACAGACACCCATATTCTAAAGACCCTGGCTGCACCAACACCAACTGCGCCAACTCAACATATTGACCTGACATTATCTTGTTGTTAAGAGTTTACGACACATAGAACCCAATCGATGAGTGGACGCTAGATGTTGGTGCAGGGTTTGGATCTAGGACCGAAGCTGTCACCTCACCTGGGCCTGCAAACAATTCAACACCAACGCATTACCTATGAAATGCCCAAGCTGACTAAATGGAGAGACCTCCAGCTGGGTGGATGGTTGGCCCTGGTTGGTCATCCTTGTGGAACGCTGCATCTGACTGGCTCCTAGAGCTGGGTATCGCCCCTCGCAACTCAACTGGCTCCCCTTGAGCACCATTGCCTCCATTCAACAATCACCCGAGATGGACACTTGCTACGGGCTGAACGTCTTGGCTCATTGTGTGTGGACGATAAATAAAACAAAATTGCTTTAAATATCCATAAAATAAAATTATTTGGTTTGGTAATCAAATATGGTATCATGATCATACTGCCATTTGTGCCAGTGTGTGTGCGCCCCTTGCCAAGGGGGGGGGGGGGGGGGGGGGGGTAACTGATCAGAACACTGACAAGAGGCTGAAGATCAATAGCTTAACAGCATAGATTCACATTAAATGGTTAAAGCAATCGAAAGAGATCAAAATACATATATTATTTCTTTTAGCTTACATATATATTAAATTTATTTATCCATCATAAAATTGAACAGCTTAATATACATCCATGCTTGTCAATAAAATATCTAAAAGATATCTAGCTCAAGATCCGGTTTGAATAATGAGTAACTTGACCAACTCTCTCAGCGCGCATATTTTAGAATATTTACAGCACGCCTAACCAAAACAAGAGTGACGTAACGGGACAACATAAATGATACGGCTTATGCATCAGCGATCTAGAAGCTAAGAACGATATTAAACGTGTTTTCGCCCTAGACAATAGCATTTTAAAACAGGAATAATACGAATTTATGGAAAAAACAATATGGCCCGTAACCGAACTCATCTAGTGTATTGTTATTAAGTATAAAGAGAATCTTTCTAAGCATAATGTCTGCGTGCACAGATCTATAGTATTGGATAATGAACATAAATAAAGTATATTATTAGTTTGTAAACATAGCTTTTATATGCATTAAAATCTCTCTAAAGCAGACAGTTATTAAATAATTCTAAATGCCTATTAAAGCAGCTGGTTTGTCAATACAAGACGAAAGTAAACCAGACAGCTCCTTAGACGTTGTTTAAGTGAGAGTTTTACTGCATCACATACACAGAGATACTCAGTAACTCCATATAAAGGGACCACTTTATGAGCAGCAGGTGGTTGCTTCATGTAGGACAAGGTAATGCAGACAGCTCCTATAGGAGCCTTCTACATAACTTTCTTCCTGCATGAAGCTACCACCTGCCCCCAAGACACAGATTCTTTAAGTTACCTCTTTTTGAGGTTCGTATTAGAGGGGTTTTACTATATATAAACAGAGCTAAAGGTGCGAACCCAAATACTAAAATCGCTATTTCCCCACCAAACCCTGTACTGTGACTATCCTTTAGAATCGGTTCAGAGAGACGAGTCTAAAGATTGGTCACAGTATAGGGTATGGTGGAGAAAGGAGCTATTGTTGAAAATGTTTAAATTTACGCTTCTTATCTGGACCTCTGTATAAACACGTGTTCTCTTACCTGTAATAATGTATACCAACAATACTAAACACGTGTTTCTCTTACCTGTAATAATGTATACCAACAATACTAAACACGTGTTCTCTCTTACCTGTAATAATGTATACCAACAATACTAAACACGTGTTCTCTCTTACCTGTAATAATGTATACCAACAATACTAAACACGTGTTTCTCTTACCTGTAATAATGTATACCAACAATACTAAACACGTGTTTCTCTTACCTGTAATAATGTATACCAACAATACTAAACACGTGTTTCTCTTACCTGTAATAATGTATACCAACAATACTAAACACGTGTTTTTCTTACCTGTTACAATGTATACCAACAATACTAAAGGCAATAATAATCCAGGTCCAGCCATGTTATCACACTGGTTTTATTCTCACTATTTGACCATTTTTCAAAGAATTCAACATTCACTTTTTTAATTGATTAGTTTCCATTACTACTGCCACTATCAAACTCCAGTATATATCTAACAACCATTTAGTATATATTTAACAACCATTTAGTTAAATTTAACAACCATTTAGTATATATTTAACAACCATTTAGTGTATATCTAACCGCTTCTAGCGTATATCTCATATAATGCGTTACCATCGTTAGTATAAAACTCCAATTACTGAATATCTAACAGAATGTCTTTTATGGACATTGATCGTCCCGTTTACAATCAAAGCATAAAGCAATGGCACATTGATTTTCCCATATCAGGATATATTTTGTTAATTTGCAGGACGGTTCTATGAACCAAAACGTTTTAAATCAATCCACTGTGTTGCATGCTGTTTACGTATATCAATCTGAGTAGAGCTGTCCTCAGTCTTGTTGGAAAACAATATGGCAGTTCGTAGTTGCCAAATAATATAAATGCTTGCTGGCAAATGGACATATAAAACAGTGTCAATCAAGATCATAGTGACATTGGAGCCACCGTCTGGTCCGGGGCGGTGTCTCCTTTATTTGATATAGGCACTTTTTGACCATTTACACTGTAGATCCAGATCAGACAACACCTGTAGGAACCATGGGATCCATATGATCATGGTCTGTTACAAATAGTAGATCTGATTCTACAGTTTCTGTCATGACAACACGAGTATTTTCATATATAATTACAAAATGCAGCTAATAAATATTCATGATAACCGGTTAATTGTAATCCAATAGCGGTATACAGTGACACTTCTTGTGAGCGGCAATTCAAAATCAAAGTTATGAATTATATCATCGTAATACTGGGGTCGTGAATGGGGTTCCTGTAGTATGCACCAAGAGGTCGTGAAGGGGTTCCTGCAGTATGCACCAAGAGGTGGTGAAGGGGTTCCTGCAGTATGCACCAAGAGGTGGTGAAGGGGTTCCTGCAGTATGCACCAAGAGGTGGTGAAGGGGTTCCTGCAGTATGCACCAAGAGGTGGTGAAGGGGTTCCTGTAGTATGCACCAAGAGGTGGTGAAGGGGTTCCTGCAGTATGCACACAAGAGGTCGTGAAGGGGTTCCTGTAGTATGCACCAAGAGGTGGTGAAGGGTATGCACCAAGAGGTGGTGAAGGGGTTCCTGCAGTATGCACCAAGAGGTCGTGAATGGGTTCCTGTAGTATGCACCAAGGGGTGGTGAAGGGGTTCCTGTAGTATGCACCAAGAGGAGGTGAAGGGGTTCCTGTAGTATGCACCAAGAGGAGGTGAAGGGGTTCCTGTAGTATGCACCAAGAGGTGGTGAAGTGGTTCCTGTAGTATGCACCAAGAGATGGTGAAGGGGTTCCTGTAGTATGCACCAAGAGGTGGTGAAGGGGTTCCTGCAGTATGCACCAAGAGGAGGTGAAGGGGTTCCTGTAGTATGCACCAAGAGGAGGTGAAGGGGTTCCTGTGAAGGGGTTCCTGTAGTATGCACCAAGAGGTGGTGAAGGGGTTCCTGCAGTATGCACCAAGAGGTGGTGAAGGGGTTCCTGCAGTATGCACCAAGAGGTGGTGAAGGGGTTCCTGCAGTATGCACCAAGAGGTGGTGAAGGGGTTCCTGTAGTATGCACCAAGAGGTCGTGAAGGGGTTCCTGCAGTATGCACCAAGAGGTGGTGAAGGGGTTCCTGTGAAGGGGTTCCTGTAGTATGCACCAAGAGGTGTTGAAGGGGTTCCTGCAGTATGCACCAAGAGGTGGTGAAGGGGTTCCTGTAGTATGCACCAAGAGGTGTTGAAGGGGTTCCTGTAGTATGCACCAAGAGGTGTTGAAGGGGTTCCTGTAGTATGCACCAAGAGGTGTTGAAGGGGTTCCTGTAGTATGCACCAAGAGGTGTTGAAGGGGTTCCTGTAGTATGCACCAAGAGGTGGTGAAGGGGTTCCTGTAGTATGCACCAAGAGGTGGTGAAGGGGTTCCTGCAGTATGCACCAAGAGGTGTTGAAGGGGTTCCTGTAGTATGCACCAAGAGGTGGTGAAGGGGTTCCTGTAGTATGCACCAAGAGGTGTTGAAGGGGTTCCTGTAGTGTGCACCAAGAGGTGTTGAAGGGGTTCCTGTAGTATGCACCAAGAGGTGGTGAAGGGGTTCCTGTAGTATGCACCAAGACAATGTCGTAATTTAGTGTCCCAGAGTGCAGCTATATTCGAGTAAAAAGGTTGGGTGGTACAATGTTTTGAAACAATGTGAAGTGCTAATCTTTAACATCATTTATGATAGCATTACTTGGAACAATAATGATTCCACCACGTTTAGGATAGGTTCTACTCTACGAAGTAGCCTATTTTCAGACATCAAGATACATGCAATGATATTTGTCGCATCTGAATGATCTGGATCTACTCTGTTTGCAATTGCGTAGAAAGACGTGTTTATGGAGTAAAAGGTTAATAAACATAACCAGCCAATAGTGTTGATTTGTATATCTTATTTATAGGGAAATGTATTCAGTATATACAGGAAAACTCTATAAATCGGACGCTCATATTAATACCCATGTCGGTCTTTAACTCATTCCATCCTAGACTATTTTTAGATCCAACCTCTTTGAATAAATCTACCGAAAAGGAGCATTAACTATAGAAAAGGAGAATTTTAGAATTAAGTAGTTTTTAAATTATTGTGATAAATAGAGCATTTGCTCTATGGAGCAAATGCTCTATTTATCACAATGGTTTAAAATTTTAACTTTTTCAGAGGCGACAGAATGCGTCACTAGGAGAGAATGTGTTAAGAGAGATCGAAGCTTAAACGTCAGATGAAGACTATGTAGAAAGTTTATGTAACAGGAGCTTTTTGCATCACTTTCACCCTGCATAAACAGTCAACTGCCTAAATTTTTACCCAAATGCTTCATTATTAAAATTCCGAATTACAGAGGTGTGTCTATATTCAAATACGAATGTACATTTATGTTCGATGAACAGAAGGCAGTATGCGGTTATTCACGCTGAATAATCTCAATGTACTAGTATCCAAACAGTGAAGCACCTGGTGACAGATTTTTTATCGCCATTTTCCTCTTGCTCTGCGCTGAAAGCACCGGACATGACTTCCATTGTTGCTACAGACGTCGTGCGGTTTATCGAGTCAACAAATCTCAACTCTATCACTGCCAAGTACTGTCGTCTGCGGAATATTTGTCGTCTGCTTCATGTTTTGTTGTTTATCTTGCTCTGATTTGTTTTCTTCAACATATTAAAATATTATCAAACAGTTTGGATACAGATGAGTCGCAGAGTTATTTTTGTCTCATCTGGATCCATACTACTTGCAAATTGATTCGCCCATTACATCATATATAAATATTATTTCGTTTGAACAGGGCGAATAAATGCACTTACCGAATAGTTCATTACACTCTGAAATATTTTGTTGGAACTATGTTTTTTACTATTTTTTTTTAAAACTTGGAGCGCATTTTAAGGCGATGATCGATTCAGAGAGTCACTTGTTGAAATGATCAGAACACAAAGTGCATGCTAAATATAGTACCCTTATCCCACTATCGGCAACCTGACTCGCATTTGAAAACAGCTTGGACCCTGATCAGACGCCGAGTACTCGGCATCTCATCAGGATCCAAACTGTCTGGCACTCCGTCAATCATTTCTCAAAAGCCTAATCGTATCGCAAGTTGTTATAACTGCACCAATTCCGAATTGGGGCAAATATTATGTTTTCACATCCGGGTAAGGTTCAATCAATGAATTTCTTCCGTTACGTTGCAACCCCGAGATTGATCTGGTATCGATTCAGATGTGTTTACTTTTAACACTTTAAATGCGAGATACGCGTGCACTGTCTTTTGTAAACAATGTAGACTCAGGTCAGAGGACTCCTAGAGGAGCATGGAGGATCAGGGTCTGCACTGTTTGTTATTCAAAGTCCTCTAGCGAGTGTAAGCCTTTCATAATGAGTGGTCTGTTTATTGTTAAACTGTAGGATGGGCTGGTCCACGCTGAAGACAGCGTTGGAAGAGTTCAATTTGTAAGCACCTGTCGTCTGCAAAGTTCCGTCTGCTTGAATAATCAAGGTGTATGTTTACATCATTCTTTGCTTTAGAAATAAACGAAATGCTGAATAGTATGGAGCCAGATCTTAACTTGATTTAAAATGTTTGCAAATGCTAGTTTATAGAACATGCAAGACTTAAAATACAGGTAGTTGCTCAATGCATACGCTCCTGTAGGAGCTTTCTGTATTACGTTTTGACCTGCATTAAGCTACCATCTGTCTTACAGTCCCATAATTAGACATGTTGTATGTCCGTCGTCTGTTCTCACATATACAGACAGTCTGGATCCAGATAAGACGCCCAATAACTGGCATCTTATCAGGATCTAAACGGTTTCTTTCTCTTATTATGTTTTGAAAGAAAATTGGAGAATTGTAGTAGATGGCAGACTTTTCAGACGACAACGTGTGGAAGCGAATTACTTCACAAGGACCTTCGCTCTTGGTTTGTTTACTGTCAACAATACACGTTGCTAAGTATGCATTTCACTTGGTAACAAGCATTTTAACCTTTTCCTTCATATGAACAGAGTAGATTCCAGAATGGCGGACTCCCATCCACTGCGCATCCATTTTGTTTTTAAGATTTATCGATAAATTCATGTTTTTCGGCGTTTTACTGGTAATTTATGCTTGATAACTGTACATGTTGAAGAAATTCACAAAACAACCCAACATTGAATGGCCAAAGCAAACATTGAAACAAGACCAAAATCACGCACGAATGCGCGCTATAAAATCAGGGTCCGTCATTTTTTGGAAGTCCCCCGAGTAGACCAATATACAGATTCTGTAGGAGTTGTCTGATCATGATCTGTCCTATTGAGTATTCGCTTATACCGCTTGAGGCATGGCCACATTTTCTTGTGTTCGTTTACCATTATAAAAAATAATAATTCGCCTTAAACAATTATTGTTGGTGTACATGGCCAATGGAGTCCATACATGACGTCCAACTTCTACAGACCCTGTCTTCTGGAACCGACTAACAAGTGTAACGTTTTTCTCTCTACCCCTGCTTGGGGAGCCGAGCTTCTATGAATGAAAATGTATAAGAACTTTTCCTAGGGACTATCTGTCCGATGATTGGTAAATAAATGAAATGACAAGTATTATATAAATTTTCCTCAGGACTTCTTGTCCTTTGATTAGATAAATGATTGGGTATGAACTAACAATAATAATCACAAAATGAATCAATATATATACAGTTATGGACGCTTGTCGTTTTGAAGCCTAACTACCATAGCTCATTGAAGCCCGTCACTTTGAAGCCCTACTTCAATAGCTTCAATGAGGCCTGGCACGTTGAAGCCCTGCTTCTATAGCTTCAATGAGGTATGTCACTCAGAAGACTAACCTCTATAGCTTCATTGAAGCCAGGCACTTTGAAGCCCTTCGTCTATAGCTTCAATGAAGCACGTCACTTTGAGGCCCTACTTGACTTTACTACTAATGCTTCACTGAGGCCTTTCACTCTGAAACCTTCAATGAAGCTTCTTTGAGGCCAACCTATGCCTCAATGAAGCCAGCCTTTAAATGCTGCTTCAGTGGCGCTTCTGCTCTCTAGGACTTTTGAAGCCAACTACTTTGAAGCTTCCTATCTATCTTCCAACAGAACAACTACGATCCGGGCTGCACGCTGATAGCTCGATTCTAACCCTTCAATAAAGCGAGGCTTCCTTGAGAGGGAATGAAATTTACCATCAACTATATATGCCCAAAATCCCAGTAGGTACTATTAGCGAGATGTGACCAGCTTGACGTTCGGCGCAGAAGTGCGACAAATACTGCGGAGCGAGTGCTTTTATATTGCAGCGATTAGTGCTGCCACCTAGCTGATTTCCGATCATTGACGACAGGCTACGATCATTACCGAAACTACATTATTGTGAAACTAATGAGCGTCCGCTGATTTACCAAATGATTAGATACAATAATAACAAAAGATTTCCATACAAACAAGACGTTTGGGTCTACACGATTCATATATGCACTCTGCAATCGATTCCTAAACTGTAGGGACATTATTCTTTATAAAAGAGAAGTACTAACCGAAAGCAAGCTTGGTCTTTCTTTATTCAATTTTCGTGGTTAAATGTCCGTAAACTAAACAAGGGAAGTAACTGTTACATAACTCGAAACTACTTCTTCTAAAAAAATCACTACACTACCCACGCCTTCGATTTCAATGCGTCCCGCATCAATATATTTGCATAAAATTTTTCTAAGAAACAACTAACTAATAGGAGAAACAAAAACAGGTTTTCTTAATAATGTCATACTCTCCCTGAGTCTAAGTAAGTAATGTTTTAAACAAAGGAACAAACAAACGAAATTAACAATACATGTCCTCCTGTTACAGGGTCTGTCTTATGAAAGTTATACATTATGTATATTTTATGGTCAGCCTCACTTCTCCTTCGGCGGTCAGTGTGAGGTGAATGTTGTGAGCATCAACATGACCTTCAGGAACTATGTCTCCCAATGCCACTTCAGTATCCCGTCGAGCACGACGAGTAACACTTGACGAATACAACTCGCCTTCCTTATCATCCTCTACTAATACTTCTTGGCGGAACTTTCCGCCCTCCTGTGACACTTTACAACACAAACTAACCACATGTTCTATGCCTTTCTCCACAGCAGCTTCAGGATTCTGCCTGGGCATTTGAGGCTGTGCCTCTTCCATTCTTTCTATCTGTGCGACATTTACTGCCGTTGCTGAGCACAGTGCCTCACTTGTTACAGTTTCTGTAGCTTTGCGTTTCTTTGGCGCCATGACTGGAAGAGGTTCAGTCCTTTTTGTGTATGTTCGCCCTGCGAACAGATCATTCTCAGCACGTTCTGCTTTCTCATTCATCTCTTCAAGAAGTTCACAGTCTGACTGCATTTCCCAGTCACTATCGTGCTCTGTTACTTTTCCTACGCTTGCCTCTTCACCCTTGTCCATATTGCTGTGCTTCCTGCGCACATGTTGCAAGTAGCACTTACGTGAAACGAATGTCTTCCTGCATAAGATGCATCCATCAGCTTTCATGATGCACGTCTCTACGTGGTACTTGAAGTCTTCTGGTGATTCCAGTGTGTCTTTGCAGTTTGAACACACAAACTTTGCCTTTGTCTCTGTTGTTTTTGTGTTAGGCATATCAGTGTTTCTGAAAAGAGAGAGAACATAATCACTCATCCATCTAGGCTTATGCCTTTCTCTTTTAGACTTAAAATCAACCTCATACTCTTGTTCGTCTGGCTCTTGGTCAGGCACAGGCTCTGATACAGGATCAGTTGAATCTTCACCAGCCAGTAATTGATTCTTACATCTGCGAAGTCTGTCGCAGTGAATTACCTGTATGTTACCAGACCGGCCACAATTCACCTTGTACAATACGTCTGAGATTCTTTCTCTTACCTCGTATGGACCTCTCCAGTAGGACGTCAATTTTGACGAGCACCCAACTTTCTTTACTGGAAAGTATACATAAACCTTTTCACCTACCTCAAAGGTCTCAAAAGAGAGCTTACTGTCGTAATATCTCTTTTGCCTTCTCATGGCTTCACCGGTATTGTGTCTTACCAGCGTATGAGCAGACTCCAACTTTTCTTGGAGTTCCCATACCCATTGGTTTACGGGGATCTGTTTGATAGACGAGGGCATTTCATACATGATGTCTAAGGGGACAGTTGTCTCTCGACCCAACATGCAGAGATTCGGCGTGAAGCCTGTGGTTTCATGCTCTGCTGATCTATAAGCCATCATTACCATCTGAAGGTGTTCATCCCAGTCAGTATGGTGTTCATTGACGAATGCACTGAGCATAGCCACTAAGGTCTTATTGAAACGCTCCACCATGCCATCAGACATTGCATGGTATGGTGTCGTTCTCGTTTTCTCTATTTGCAGAATTGTGCACATTTCTGCAAATAAACGGCTCTCAAATTGACGTCCCTGATCCGAATGAATGCGCCTTGGAACACCAAACCTTGAGATGACTTGCTCAATCAAGATTGTAGCTATGGTTCTGGTCTCCATATTTGGCATAGCATGACATTCTGTCCACTTGGTGAAGTAATCACCGATCACCAGAATGTATCTGTTGCCTCTTTCAGTCTGTGGGAAGTCACCGAGGATATCGACTGCTATTCTTTCCATCGGAAAGCCACTTCTCACTATTCCCATCGGTGCACGTTTTGTCTTGCCTGGGTCTTTCCGTTTAGTGCAAGCTTCACAGCCACTGATGTATGTTTTTACATCATTCTGCATTCCAGGCCAGTAGTAACTTTGTCTAATACGGCTTAGTGTCTTTTTGATACCTAGATGACCTGATGCTTTGATGTCGTGGGAAACCTTTAGAACTTCTCTTCTGTTTGCCATTGGCACAATTCCCTGCCAATTGACGCAGCTGGTATTTGGTACTTCCCAACACCTTACAACAATATCATCTCTTACTTCTATTCGTTCCCACTGACACAATAGTGCCTTCAAGAAATAGCTTTCGCATCCTGTGCATTTTCTGTCTGGTTTCTCACCAGCTTCTAGCCATTTCCTAAGTTTGGATATGTCTTTGTCTCCTTCTTGTGCTTCTTTGAGGCTGTTAAACTCACAATGCCTCTGTACTTCAATCTGGCTCACTGTAGTATGATCTTCAGACTTTGGATCAGCTATTCCACACTGTCTACATGGCCTTCTGCTCAGTCCGTCGGCATTTTGATGCTTTCTGCCAGGACGGTGTTCTATCTTCATATCGTATGAAGACAAAACCTCTAACCACCTCGCTAGCTGTCCTTCAGGATTCTTAAATTGCATTAGCCACCGCAGTGACCCATGATCTGTCCTCACAGTGAACGATTTGCCATAGAGATAATGGCGAAAATACTTGACAAAATGTACAAGAGCATACAGTTCCTTTCGGGTGACGCAGTATCTTCTTTCGGCTTTTGTTAAAGTCTTGCTTGCATAAGCAACAGCCCTTTCTTGACCGTCTATCACCTGGGATAATACTGCTCCTATACCGAAGTCGCTGGCGTCGGTGTCCAGTATAAACTCTTCAGAAAAGTCTGGATGTGCAAGGACAGGGGCCTCACACAAACTTTCTTTGAGTTTCGAAAATGCTTGCTGGCACTCAACTGTCCACTCAAATTGGATTCCCTTTTCTGTCAATCTGTGCAGTGGTTTCGCTATAGTAGCAAATCCTCGAATGAATCTACGATAGTAGCTGCATAGACCAAGGAAGGACCTCACCTCTGTGACATTTTTCGGCTCTGCCCAATCTCGAACTACTTGGGTCTTTTGAGGGTCTGTTTTCACACCATCAGCCGTCACAACATGCCCAAGGTACAACACTTCTTTACAAAATAACTGGCATTTTCTTGGCTTCAATTTCAGACCAGCTTCTTGAAGCCTCTTAAGGACTTTATCCAAATTTGAAATCATGTCCTCAAATGTTCGCCCGTGAACAATAATGTCATCCAGGTATATCAGGCACACTTGCCAGTTTAAACCCGCCAGAACAGTTTCCATCAGTCTCTCAAAAGTTGCTGGAGCATTGCAAAGCCCGAATGGCATGACTCTAAATTCAAAAAGTCCACGCCTCGAGTTAAAAGCTGTCTTTGGCCTATCAGCTTCTTCAAGCTCAACCTGCCAATAACCGGCGTTTAAATCGAGACAAGAGAACCACTGGGCGCCTGCCAGTTGCTCCAAAGTATCATCTATTCTGGGCAGAGGATACGAATCCTTGATCGTAACATCATTGAGCTTCCGATAGTCAACACAGAAGCGCTTAGTTCCATCCTTCTTCGTTACTAGCACTATTCCACTACTCCATGGACTCGAAGAAGGTTGTATAACATTCTTGTGCAGCATATCATCTATCTGCTTATCTATTTCGGGATTCATATGCACCGGATTTCTTCGCAATGGCTGTTTTATGGGATGTGCATCACCAGTGTCGATTCTGTGCCTCACAACTCCCGTTCTTCCTAAATCTTCGTCAGATTCTGAGAACACAGATGCGTACTTTGATAAAAGCTTCTTCACGTCCATACACTGGTCCTTTGTCATTCCAGCTACCGCTCGCTCATAGAGGTCTCTCAAATGAACTGGTATTTCTTTGACACCAGGCACTACAGGTCTTCTTTTGACTTCATCTACTGGACTCATAGTGCCTACATGGGTACCTGATGCAATGTCTGGTCTACATCTGAAACATTCATAATCCGTAAAGGGACTCTTGGGCTTCCATTCACCAAGGACTTTGCTAGCAACCCTTTTCCAGACTGGATTATCCTATCAGATGCCTCTACCAAGAACATTTCATTACTTCTTGCTGAAATACCTGAAACATTGCCCTCAATGAAACTTTCGGATCTCGCAGGGATTATAACATCCTCTGATATAGTCACTCGATAGCATCCAACTGAACCTCGGCATTTCAAGTCTACTGTCTTACCATGTATGGTCATCGCATTCTTTGCAATGTCAATATTGCAACCATGCGTCTTCATGAAGTCAAGACCCATCATAAGGTCGTTCTCCACATCGGCAACGATAACATCAGCTTCATAGCTGTCGCCATCAATTTTGAAGGTAACAGAAACTTTTCCTTTGACGTCCAACGGAGTTCCTGAGGCAGAGATCAGAGTTCTGTCATACCTAATGAGATTGCCACTGATACTCCTTTTGGATGCTTCCCAAACACGTGTTGATAATACGGTTATAGTAGCACCCGTATCTACCAAACAATTTAAGGTCTTCTCATCAAATATCACAGGAATAAAAAGTCCTGTGTCATAAGAGTTTGCATTTCGAACGGTTCCCTTGTCATCAGAGACATTAGCTTTCTGTGAATCTGAAGGTTTGCTTTTTTGAAGCTGGCTTCTTTTGGTCTAGCTTCGGACACCTAGCTTGCAAATGCAAGTTTGAACCGCAGTTAAAACAGCGTCTCGTGTCTCTTCTGTTTTCCGATCTACCACTATATGGCGGTCGAGATCTACTATCATGAAGGCTTTTCATTTGCCTTTCTAGCCTATCAACAGTAGCCTGTAAACGCTTCATAGCGTCTGAATTTGTATCCAAAGAATCCGCCTTTTCTGGCAAGGTATTTGTGGATTTTATTATCCCCTGACCTTCAAGCCTGATTTTCTCTGCCCTATTAAAGGCCTCTAGTTCAACAGCATGCCTCACAGCATCATTTAGGTTGGTTGGCCGTGCCTGTTTAAGCCTCAAACGCATATCTACGCTGACAAGAGAATCAATAAATTGTTCTTTGGCCAGCGTTTCTTTGAGGTCTGCTGGAGCTGAAGGATATGCAAGGTTTGTCAAGCGTCTTATTTCCTGTCCTAACTCGGATAGAGATTCAGAGGCTTTCTGACGCCGTTCCCTCAATTGTACTCTATAAAGTTCCGTTTGATTTGGAGGTGCGAAACGTTCCTGCAATGCCTTGACAAGTGCCTCATAATCTTTAGATTTTGAAGACAAATTTCCAAAGACACCTTGAGCTTGTCCTCGCAATGCCACGGCTAAGTATAACCCTTTTTCAACTTTGTCCCAGCGATTAATTTCTGCACAGGTCTCAAAGTGTGCCTTAAAATCTAACCAAGAACTGGTGCCGTCGTAAGTAGCAGGCTTCACCATTGGAGTGCTCTTGGTTTTAAAATTCCCCCTCGCTGGTGCATCTTCTGGAGGACTTTGCAGCCTCACTATTGGTCTGCTTCTGCTGGAAGCCTCAAACCGGGGAGTGCTGGTGCTAGGTGCACTCGCGCCAGTTTCTCTTATGGTATGGGTCCTGCCTAACAGTGACTGGTTGCCAGCTTCATTGAGTCTATACTCTAACTCTGTTATTTCACACTGTAGCTTCAATGAAGCATTTTCACATTCAAGTCTCTGTACTTGTTCTAACAGTTCTTGTACATTTGGGATTGAAGCCATATTTTGGGTCTGACGATGGAGGTTTCGTCAATGTATCCCACCGCTGCCACCAGTTGTAACGTTTTTCTCTCTACCCCTGCTTGGGGAGCCGAGCTTCTATGAATGAAAATGTATAAGAACTTTTCCTAGGGACTATCTGTCCGATGATTGGTAAATAAATGAAATGACAAGTATTATATAAATTTTCCTCAGGACTTCTTGTCCTTTGATTAGATAAATGATTGGGTATGAACTAACAATAATAATCACAAAATGAATCAATATATATACAGTTATGGACGCTTGTCGTTTTGAAGCCTAACTACCATAGCTCATTGAAGCCCGTCACTTTGAAGCCCTACTTCAATAGCTTCAATGAGGCCTGGCACGTTGAAGCCCTGCTTCTATAGCTTCAATGAGGTATGTCACTCAGAAGACTAACCTCTATAGCTTCATTGAAGCCAGGCACTTTGAAGCCCTTCGTCTATAGCTTCAATGAAGCACGTCACTTTGAGGCCCTACTTGACTTTACTACTAATGCTTCACTGAGGCCTTTCACTCTGAAACCTTCAATGAAGCTTCTTTGAGGCCAACCTATGCCTCAATGAAGCCAGCCTTTAAATGCTGCTTCAGTGGCGCTTCTGCTCTCTAGGACTTTTGAAGCCAACTACTTTGAAGCTTCCTATCTATCTTCCAACAGAACAACTACGATCCGGGCTGCACGCTGATAGCTCGATTCTAACCCTTCAATAAAGCGAGGCTTCCTTGAGAGGGAATGAAATTTACCATCAACTATATATGCCCAAAATCCCAGTAGGTACTATTAGCGAGATGTGACCAGCTTGACGTTCGGCGCAGAAGTGCGACAAATACTGCGGAGCGAGTGCTTTTATATTGCAGCGATTAGTGCTGCCACCTAGCTGATTTCCGATCATTGACGACAGGCTACGATCATTACCGAAACTACATTATTGTGAAACTAATGAGCGTCCGCTGATTTACCAAATGATTAGATACAATAATAACAAAAGATTTCCATACAAACAAGACGTTTGGGTCTACACGATTCATATATGCACTCTGCAATCGATTCCTAAACTGTAGGGACATTATTCTTTATAAAAGAGAAGTACTAACCGAAAGCAAGCTTGGTCTTTCTTTATTCAATTTTCGTGGTTAAATGTCCGTAAACTAAACAAGGGAAGTAACTGTTACATAACTCGAAACTACTTCTTCTAAAAAAATCACTACACAAGCATGTATACATGTCTCCTTCACAGTTTATCATATATTGCGGGCATTTTTGCATCATTCTGTCACAGTACAAACATCTGCCTGTGACGTCGTTTTTGACATCATGACATCAACGTCTTTCCCGTAATATACAGTTTATAAAACTTTAATTTGTATTCTTTCAAATGATATATAAAATATAGTTGTCTTATGAAGGAGACATTTTATTGTGATATGAAAGTGTGACATATTATGAATCACCTTGTACCAACATTTGTCTTGACGTTTGCCTGAAATATAACTGTCCACGTCATGTGTGTGGCACGCGTTTTGGTTAATTAGCTAATTTTTGTGTGAAATTGTTCGAAAATCGGACAAAACTTAGCGGGGCTATTAGGCAGAAACGAAATGGTCTACATACTGACAGACATGCAGACGCAATGCGCCATAACATAATACGCCCCTTTGGATATATAAAAATCAATCAATTTATATTCATACACCTATTAAGATGTCTAGCTCGCAAGTCGCGAAGCGGTGTGCAATTAAGCAACTTTATTTAATTGGGGGAGTGGGATTAAACAGTATGTGAAGACCAAATATACTCACACGCACATCCAACATACTTTCCTCATTTAACGCTGTACATTACAACATTCCAAGGTCATGGCCACTGACACTAGATCGAAAAAGACTATACTTCTATATACATGTACATATAAAATACATGTACATAAAACATGTTAACATTATGATAGCAGTTTTGTATGGAACTTTTCCGGTGAAGTGCAAGTTGTCATGGCTACTTTTCACTTTCTCTATGGCAATGTTTACTTTAATATGAATTAAAACACTCTTTCAAATGAGAGATTAAGCATGTTTTTTAATTCAAGTAGGGTACATGTATATCCATGCACGCTTGTTGTTCAGCTCATGACTACATAGGCCTACAGATGTATTTGGAAATGTGTGTTTGTTTGTTGGTTAGTTGGTTTGTAGTTGGTTGGTTGGCTGACTGGTTTGTTGGTTCGTTCGTTCATTCCATCGTTCGTGTTTGTTTATTTGTTATTTCGTGTTTCAACTGTTTCAGAACCACGCCGTTCTAAAATGTTCCTTTTCTCTAAAAATATTCTCATTTTCGGTAGATTTATTCAAAAAGTCTGCATCGAAAAATACCGTATGAGGAAATTGGTTCAACACTATTTACAGCTAATTACAGCTGGAACCGACTTTTAACTGAAACCTAGTCCATTCTAAGATCAATTGAAACTATAAGTTTACTCTATTTTTAGGTATTTAAGTTTAAAAGAGTATAACATTGATAATAATCAATCATGTAAGTATGCTAAAGTGATATTCCCTACAATAAACTCACAGTTTCAATATCATTAAACATGGCATTTTATGTTAATTATTTTTATGAAGGTTGACAAATTAAACTTGAATTTAAAAATGCTCCCGTGATACAAAATCGATAGACCTACTTATATTTTATGAGTGTTATTATTTTATTTTATATTTATAAGACAAATGTTATTGGCAAGTGTCGAACAGTTACGAAACTAAACCGCGAGCTGAATAAACACTAACACACATCGACGAATCACATGCAGGTTTTTTCGTCTTCTCCAGCGGTTTTCGATCTGTTTTCTTGCGATATACTTCTTTTAAGCATATAAACAAATGATTTATGTAATTGTTAGGCATTTGCAAGTAGAGACAATCACTTTAATATTAATTCAAATTTATATTGTAAATGCAATCTAGAAAAACAGCCATGTAGAGAAATGAACTGCAACAAAAGTATGTTATCTAATAGTTTCGTTATGCCAACTGGATTGGATAAATACTGTTTGAATTAACCCTTTTCATGAAAGAGATACTTTTACGCACCTTTTAAAGCAGTGTGTGTGTGTGTGTGGGGGGGGGGGGGTTAAGAGTAATAAAGGGATATATCTTTTATGTGCACCATAGTGGGAGAAAGTGTTCCAATGCTGATGGAATTACTCTGAAGACCCAGATTGGTTACATTTTCAAAAAATGGAGTCAATAATATTTAATAAATCTTTAGCAAGCCTCTTTGGCCAATACTACCAATCTACAGTAAAGCTGGGTCTACAGTGTACGGTATGAGTTATTGTCATATGTAATGTTATTTTGCATTGAGCCAACCATTCTCTTACTTCGGTTCACATACATGTACATGTACTTGCAATTTGCAAGAGGTGGGGATGCATATTTAGACGGACTCATTTAAAACATTAAATACATGTATGTACTAGTATCTGCAAAATAGTGAGTTAGTTTAAGTACAGATTTCATACTTGCATCATGAGAAGTATATTTACTTAACCCTTTACCTGATAGAGAGGACCGTTCAAACCTCCTTTACCTGATAGAGAGGACCGTTCAAACCTCTAAAGCAGAGTAGACCCTGACCAGACAGCTCCTCTAGGAGTCGACAGATCATCTACTTTTATAATATTTCTACATGTCCTGCCACGGTAAACAATACTTAGTTCATGTACCATTATAAATATCAAATTAATGGGTGTTCAATAATGTCATTATTTCTTAAGTTATGGTTATATTTCAGGCAGAAGGGTTGAGAATAGTTGATACACAATTTATGATTCACGTGTTCTGTTTCATGTGACAAATTTACTGTAGAATGTGGTATGGGGGGGGGGGGGGGGGTGCTGTAACTAATGTTGGTCGAACTTGTGGCCCGACCCTTTTTCATGAAATGTTATATGAAATAAAATATGTTTATACTAAGCAGAGTAAACCAAGATCAGAGGGCTCCTGTAGGACCCGTTTGACCTGTTTGCTTACGGCATTAAGTATTAGTTAGTGTCTATTAAGTGTGGATTTAATGATTTTAAATGCCGAAGCGCAGCGAGCGTTAGCGAGCGAGCAAGGCATTTAAAGTCATTAAATTCGCACTTAATAGACACTAACTGATATAGTGTTTAGCCTAGTTTTTGGACAGGATTAAAAGTGGGCGGAGTGAAGCTGGACTTGGTCGCATGCGTTGCTAGGGGCAACAGCCGAGACCGTGTGTTGAACAAATGTGTCAGTCGTTCAGAAAGGATGTCAGAAATGAAGCCGACGTTCGACCTTCTTGAGGACCATGACGTTAAATTTTACGGACGATGCATTTCAAGATAGCTGTCTAACACAATTGTTAAATGTGCAGACACAAAAGTTGTTAAAACCCGAATTAGGTAAGATATTTCATTGAGTCGATGTTTCAAGCGCTGTGCTCTAAAAAAGAAAGCAAATGCAACAAAATGCTTTAAAAATAAAATTCAGTTTTAAATGCAGACGTAGACTACATATGCTATTTAACCCTTTACGCAATTGGTACTTATTTTAACGCCTTTAATTATTCTTCCACTCTAGAAATTAGTTTCACTTTATACCGTCATGGGTAGGCATCGTAAGAAATATTTCCCATATCCTAGCTGACGGTTGCTTAAAGCAGGCTGAGATTAAAGCAGAATACTCCTAAAGTCTGCTTTAATACTGAAACAAACTATGGGGAAAGGGTTAGATCTAACTGACAGCTGGTAATTTTATCATATTTTATAATTTCAGGGCCTGTACAAGAGACCAGTTACATAAAAGACAGGAATTACCATATATAATGTTTAACAGTAAACCGTTGCACAATAGCCATTCAACGGCAAAACAATGAAATCTCTATAGACAGGTCGTTGCTTAATACAGACAAAGGTTGTTCAGAACGCCTCGAGGGAGCATTCTACATTACATTTGTCCTGCATTTAGCATTCACTTGTCTAATAACTAAATAGATCTAGGGTCTTCTTTTTTGGTGTTTTTTAATGCTTTGGTTTTTTCTTTTTTATTTCGAATCTCAGTACATGTAGATCTACCAATAAAATGTTTGAGTTGCATCATTTTACCTCATTTCTTAGTCTCAGCTTGGTATTCTACACAGAACATGTATACACATGTGTATTTGACGCTCGCGCTGTAACATGGAGGGACGAGCTAAAGCTCTACGTCACAGGATGTACTCGCGCATGCGCTGGGGACAGCCGACTTAGTCGCTAAGTCAGCGTTTAGTGCCTGACTAAATGAAATTAATCGTGGAGAAATTCAAAATTTCCAGCATTGTGATTGGCCCAAAAAGTAGGTTAAACACTATATAGATCTGATTTTACAGGTTTCTGCCAAGGCACACATTTCTTGTGCTTCTTGTCAGTTATAGACGTTCAGATAATAAATATACATATACATGACGTTATTGTGTATCAATTAGATTGATAAAACAGTGATAGAACTCGGGTTTGATACAATGCTTTGGTTCATATTATTCCTTACATGAATACTCTTTCTCACATACCTTCCCTTATCTCCGAGTTAGAACAACAGGTTAAGATTTCCTTATCTGTAACACGTGTAAGATCACTTTAGAACGTATGACGTCATATATGACGTCAAGCCATGGAAAAACCTATGTTTACATGTCATTTAAACGGCGAAAATACACTTTTTTTTGATATGTGAGAAAAAGAATCTGATGCTCGTTGTCTTTTAAGATCACATGTTCCTAAACTCACCAAGAAAATGTTATTAAGCTCGCCAAGGCTCGCTTAATGACATTTTCTAAGGCTCGTTTAGGAACATGTGATCTTAAAAGACAACTCGCAACAGATCCTCTATGTCTCATTATGCAACATGTTAAGCAATCAATCAGCCTTGAGACCAGGGTCCATGCTTATAAAGCTTTTAGCTGAGTCTGAATTTCGTTCTCAAGCTTTTGATTGGTCAGATTTGAGTTCTCAAGCTTTTGATTGGTCAGACTCAACTAAACGTTTTATAAGCATGGACCCAGGACACTCTCCAATTCTCCACGAATGTTAACCCACAGTGCACATTGTTACATGGTGCTTTTTGGGCATGAATATAAGGGCTATACACGAGGGCCATGATGGTCCTATATCGCTCACCTGCACTAAATAGAGATGAACTAGTCACAACCATCTCCGGAAAATGAAGATCCTATAGGAGCCGTCTGATCTGGATCTACTCTGTATGCAAATTATACGTGAAAACACGTTTATTTGAGGGAAAAGCTTAAGTAGTGACTGCTTTAGATTTCAGTTAAGCTGAAGATTCGGATTTTAAAGAACATGTCGCTGTAAGCAAAAGAAGCAGAAATCCTAACAAATCATCTGGTGATTATATTCTGGAATTAAATTGAGACCTGTCAAAAAATATATAAGATAAGATAATCTTTATTTAAAGTCGGTTGTTATACATAAATGAAGGTAGGCTATACATAAATACATATAGCAAATAAATTGGTAGCGCAAACTGTGTTGAATGCTTAGTTTTAAATTAATAGATTTTTCTTCGATCAGCGTCAACATAGTTTACTACCTTTGTGAGAAAAAGTTTCTTTAAAGTCAAATCTGAGAATGTGATAGTGAATTCATTACTTAGTGAAAGGTTTATTATCTTGCTAAACATGTCAATTACACGCCCTTCACAGTATATGTAATATAATGCATGTGAAAGAATGGCGTCTGCGAAAACAGTTTTAAAGTCGTGCGGTCGGAATTGAAATTTTTATAAAATCATAGGCTTTTTTCATTCAGTTGATGATCACCCTGAACAGAGACACCAATATGTATGTATAATATGTCTCTGCCCTGAGGCACAAATGAAATGCTCGCTCACACATATATATAGGCACATGTCCTTCATAGAACTCTTCCTTGCCTGTTAGCAGCGCCCTATAACCAAACCTCAACCTAACTCAAGGACAAGTTAACAAAAGAAAAGATGCACGACGCCATGACGTACGCTATGACATAACGTCACAAAACGTCTTACAGAAAAGTAAATCTCATTTGGGCTCGGCTGAACCCTTTCCATGCTCTATATATAGAAATGTGCCGTTTTGGAAATGGGCCGTTTTGACCAGTCACCTTCTAGATCTAGTCCAAATTTCAATACGATTTTACCTACTGAATATTCATGGCCAAAATAGGTATACATGTAATGAAATGTGGAAAGTGGGACAGTGTAGCCATTTTAGAAACTAAAAAAAGACCTATCAAATTCCATTAGTAAACAGAGCAAACCCTGATCAGATGGTTCCTCTAGGAGCCGTCTTATCTGGATCTACTCTGTTTGCAAATGCGTAAAACATGCATAATGCATATGAGGGAATGGATTAAGGCACAGCGACGCAAAATATGATAGCTTAAACTCGTTCTATCTAGCGTCGTTTTCTTCTTCCGGCGAACAAAGTGTTTAAAACATATCATCGGGATGTGCTAAAGAGTAACCAGTGAGGCGAGGAAGTTGCAAACATCCGATGAGGCGAGGGGCGGATCTGTCTTTGCCCCTCCCATAATTTAGGTGGATGACTGCCTGGGCAATATATCTTTGGTGCAAAGTTTGGATAAAAGCGAAAGGGACCCCCCCCCCCCCCCCCCCCACACACACACACACACATACACATACACACACGCACAAGTTTATCTTTAAACAAAAATTTGATAATCTGGCAAGCTCAATATATGTAAATCTAGTTATGTAAATATGTAATTCACCTATTAACCCTGATCTTAAAGTATGTATATAGATCTACTAAAATATTTCATATTCATGAAATAAGAGCCTAACATCATGATTTTTTAAATAGAATTTTCAATTGATTTGTTTTTACTTTGACACAAACTGTAGAATTAGATGTATATCATGTCAAAATCAAACAGAGTAGACCCTGATCAGGCGGCTCTTATAGGAGCCATCTGATCTGGGTCTACTCTGTTTGCAAATGCGTGAAAACACGTTTACAGGGTTAACTCACAGGTCTATTTCCTTACTTCAAACAATAGCAAATATATACCTTGATAAATTTATTTTGTCGCATTATTTATATAATATTTTCACCACTACAAAGAGAAGATTGAAAATGTGATAACAGTCATATCAATCTTTTTTTTCTTCTATAAAGCTACTCATCATTTCACCTCAATTAGCCGTTAGTGAAATAATTGTTTATTTCAAACCTCAATACCTACAGAATATTCATGGGCAAATAGTTAAAAAGAAATTGGAAGGTAGAACATTTTAACCATTTTAGAAGTAAAGAAACAGATCTTTCAATTTCTATTAACAAACAGAGCATACCTTGATCATAGGAGCCGTCTGATCTGGGTCTACTCTGGTTGCTATTGCGTTGAAAACACATATATATGAGGGAAATGGTTAAGGTATGAGTTCATATCCTGAAGTCTTTTTGGCTGCAGCATGTAGAAAATTTCTCCATTTTTCATGTCAGCCCATAATTTGCGTTTTGTGCCTTTCCCCCGGAATGTAATTTCTATGTTTGTCTGCTTCTGTAGCCGGGTAGAGATTGTGGTGAATCAGTTGATAGGCTTTACTGTGTGGCTTGGTAGCTCAGTCGGTGGAGTATTGGCATGGTAAGCCAGACCTCCTGGGTTCGAGTCCCAGTCGAGACACAACTTTTCACCGTGTTACACTTCTTATCCATTTTTGTTTTATTTTTTGCTTATGCATGTGCTGCATATTTGGTACCCATATAATTTTGTTGTTGACTATGTACATGTAATGTGTCTTAAACTACAGTTGAATAATTTATGCTTTTTAATGCATTTTAGTCTAGAATAAATCACCTCTAATAGACTATAACTCTTTCAATTGAGTTATTCTTAAAAACAAATACCAATCTGTTTATTGTAGCTTAGTCAAGGGGTGTAATTCATGCATCCTTCTGTATTGGATTTTGCATGAGCTGCCTCCCAATGATTGTCACCATGTATGAATGTGATAACTTACTATGCCTGCTTTATGATAAAACAGCTTTGATTTTGTGTTTGAAATGTGTATGCTTTTAAATGCCTTTTTGTCCCGTAATTTATAAGTTGTAATACCTTGAACATGCATTCTTTGTTTTAAATAATGTGCAGGTTTTAATCAGACTCTGCATATTTTTTTAAACAACTTCTTAACTGTTACAGAAATTCTTAGCTTGTTCATATATTTTTTTGTTTTCTTTCTTATATAGCTATGTTTGTATGTATGTGATGTATAACTTACGTCTGTGTAAATAGCTCAGTAGGGCTTATGTTATTTATTATGTTCATCCGACTATGTGAATAAAATTTACTTGTAGTGGCCTAGTGTAAAACTAAATTCTTTCATCCAGCACTATTCATATGAAATAATGATCCTCTATATGCCTACTTTGTTTGAAACCTCCTAGTAAATGCATAATTATGGAATAATATAAATTTGGTCAAAGCATTGTGCTTATTCAAACATTTTGAAACAGATGAAACTACCCTTCGTCTCAGAGGATATTTGTTCTTTTTAGCACCAAGCCTAAGTGGATGTATATATACGTGTAATTCCTTTTTAACCCCTCGTCTCAGTGGGTGTAGTTATTAGCTCCTCTTCTCAGTGGATGTATGTAGTTATTAGCTCCTCGTCCCAGTGGATGTATGTAGTTATTAGCTCCTCGCCTCCGTGGATGTATGTAGTTCTTAGCCCCTCGTTTCAGTGCATGTATGTAGTTATTTGCCCGTCGTCTCAATGGATGTTTGTACTTTTAAGCACCTCGTCTCAGTGGATGTAACTCCTTTGTTAAAAGCCCTTAGCCTCAGTGGATATAATTCCTTTTAAGACCCTCGTCTCAGTGAATGTATGTACTTATTAGCCCCTCATCTCAGTGGATATTTGTTCTTTTTAGCACCTCACCTCAGTGGATGTATGTAGTTATTAGTCACTAGTCTCAGTGGGTGTAACTTAGCCCCTCGTCTCAGTGGATATAGTTATTAGCTACTCGTCGCAGTGGATCTATGTAGTTTTTAGCTCCTCGATGGATATATATCCTTTTAGGGCCCTCGTCTCACGAGATATGATTCCTTATTAGCCCCTCGTCTCAGTGGATGTATTTATTAGCTCATTGTCTCAGTGGATGCATTTATTAGTTCCTCGTCTCAGTAGATGTTATGTAGTTATTAGTCCCTCGTCTCAGTGGATGCAAAGTAGCACCTCGTCTCAGTGGATGTAGTTATTAGCTCCTCGTCTCAGTTAATCTATGTAGTTTTTAGCCCCTCGTCTCAGTGTATGTATGTAGTTTTTAGCTCCTCGCCTGAGTGGATGTATGTAGTTAATAGCCCCTCCTCTCAGTGGATGTAGTTATTAGCTCCCCGTCTCAGTGGATCTATATACAGTAAAATCTCTCTATAACGGCCACTAAATTGTGTTAATTAGTTGGTATTTAGGGCAGATGGCTGCTGAAAGCAAGGTGAAAGTAAAACAGAACGCTCCTATAGGAGCGTTCTGTTTTACTTTCACCTTGCTTTAAGCAGCCACCTGCCTTTAACACAAAATACTTGATTTAATTTAGTGGCCGTTATAGAGAGGTTTTACTGTACTTTAAGGGCCCTCGTCTCACTAGATATGATTCCTTATTAGCCCCTTGTCTCAGGTGATGTATTTATTAGCTCCTCGTCTCAGTGGATGTATTTATTAGTTCCTCGTCTCAGTGGATGTATGTAGTTACTAGTCCCTCGTCTCAGTGGATGTAAATTAGTCTCAGTGGATGTAGTTATTAACTCCTCGTCTCAGTTAATCTATGTAGTTTTTAGCTCCTCGCCTCAGTGGATCTATGTAGTTTTTAGCTCCTCGCCTCAGTGTATGTATGTAGCTATTAGCTCATCGCCTCAGTGGGTGTATGTCTCGTATGAGATGTTTTTTGTTTAGCAACTACCCTCAGAAGTTGTGTACATATATACTTTATATATATATATATATGTGTATATACTGTTAAGGCCTTCGCTTCAGTGGATGTAATTCCTTTTTAGCCCCTCGTCTCAGTGGATGTATGTAGTTATAAGCTCCTCGCCTCAGTGGATGTATGTAGTTATGGTGTGAGCCCGGTCACTTTTGCCCTTCTTTATTCTATGTAAAAACAGGCATTTTCTGCATCCCATAGCTACTTCCAGGCATAGATTTGGGTTATACCCTCTTAACACGTTCATATTGTAACGCGAGCTTCGCTCTTCTCGCCTACGTTAATATATTAATATGGGGCGAACCGATCACAAGACAGTAAAGTGCAGTTTAAAAGTGGTCTTCATTTATTATTACAGTAGATCTCTAGATCTAGATCTAGAACTAAATAACTATATAAATATCTTATGGAGACTGTTGTTACTATTGTTCTTATAATAGTAGATTCTATATTGTATCTTACATTTCCGCTGGACGGCACTTGCTATTTTTGGTATGTTGAATTTTGATAGTGAATTTCGGATGTTGATGGTTGGCCAAAAGATTGAAAGCTGACATTTTCCGGTGAAACGCTTCCTTTTATATCTTCCCGGGCAGTGATACTCGGTACTCAGCCCGAGTAGTACTCAGGCTCTCTTTCCAATGAGAATTCTGCCTTCAGCGTATCTATCATTCTCATCCAATCAGCAACGGTGCGACAAAATCCGTAAAGAGTACTGCTCCGCCATACCAAAAATAGCTCTCAGTGCGGATTTCGTACCATAGCTAAATATATGAATTTATACAAACTAACAATTCTTATAGTCATAAAATAGCTTACGCTTAGTTACTTCGACAAATACTATGCACAATGTGAAACTACATTGTCCTGGAACAAATAACATATTCCCCAGTTCAGTCAGCGGGATGAATCAAACAGGAAAATGGCGGCTGTTCAAAGTCAACATGTATCTTAGTCTTTGGAATTAATACTGACTGCTCTCATTAAAACCAGGTAAGACCCTAAGAAGCATTAAGCTTTCTTATGCATTACTACATATAACAGATCTGCATATTCATAAATATTACGATATTAGCGGTAGTAATGGGTTTTCGTGGGCAGTGAAACTTTCAATGTGAGATTCTCTTATGAACGAAATATCTAAACGAAATCGGACATAAGGGTACCTCACATTACACTTCCCCCTCCTTTATTATATAATCCTCCTGGATTATGTTTAACATTAAACACCGTTAATATTTCAGTATAACTATTCAATATCAGTGATTGGGAAACATATTATTATTTTTATGTGCCCTTAACAGACAGTTTAACAAACATTGATGGAATATTTTTACATTCCTATGTAACTTTTTTAAATAAAACAGTTAACACAACATAACAATGACCCGTGGTCATTGAAACCTGAGACATAATAAACTTTAAAGTTTAAATGTAAAATGGCACATTACTCTAGGTTTCCCAGTCACTGAACAATGAACATATATTTAAAAACTGGATAAACTGGTTAAAACATATCTTGACAAAACAACTTTTAGCATTAAGCTTCTTATGTCCTTATGACACAAATTCAACAGAATTCTTTCTGCTAAACTCTCAACTTAATGTTCAATGAGTCTAATTTCTCAGTAAGAAAATCAGTGTCTGACCACCTGTCCGTGTTTTCAATTGACTTCAAAATTGATCTGGATAATTTGTCAGTACCTATTATACCCTTTGCAATGTTCCTTATATACTGGTAGTTATAATACCTCATTTTTGAGTCAATTTTGTGTTTCTTTCCCTCAGGTCTCGGATGCGCTGCTCCTTCCAGGGCTAGAAAGTTATACTTATCTAGGAGCAGTCTCCTTGTTAGTTCGGGGAACTTCCCGCCTCGCTGTTCTAGGAACAGGGCTGCATACTCATGTGCCATTAGCTTCTGGTCTGCTGTCATGGCTCTCCAATTTGATGGAGGCCATGTCAGCGTTCCGTTCTCTCCTTCTACTTTCATCTCTTCTATCTTGCTCCAATCCCTCTGAGCTGGAGGACACATGGGCTTTGCTCCTCTCATTAATATTTTTGTTGCTCGTAATCTTAGGTTGTCACTTGATCCCGACTCTAACGTTTCCTCCTCTGACTCCTCACTTTCTGAGCTACTCTCTCCTAACTCAATGTTATCTTCATAGTCCTTAAATTCCTTCTCTTGTTCTGTCCCTTCTACTCCTAACTTTTCTCTTTTCTTTCCCTCCTCCTCCAAATTATCATCGATCTTTCTCTTTTTACCACCTACATGTACTCTCCTCTCCTGGCTGTTCCTCCTTTCCTTAGCTTGATCATCCCGATGCCTGTTGCAACTCTCCTCTGTTCTCTCTACACTCCTGACTCTCTCCTGTGATTTATCACCTCTCTGGTTCCTCTCCTGAATCTTTTCAACACTTTTATCTCTCTTACTTAATTGTTCCTCTGTATTCTTATCTCTTGTCTTCTGAGATGCCTCATCTGCACTCCTTTCTCTTCTGTCAATTCTCATGCCTTCATTATTTATCCTCCCCCCATTACTTTCCTTGTCTTGTTCTCTCCGGCTGTTATCTCCTGTTTGATCTATTTGTACCTCATGACTTTCATCCTTCTTTTCACTTCTTGTCTGCTTGTCTGTCTGATGCTTCCAGCCCTTGTTAAATCTCTCCAACCACACTACTTTGTCTGTCATCTTCTCGGCCCAATCTCTCATAACTGCCCTTGCCCTACATGCCTCCTCACTTTGGTATGGTGCAATATAGTCTACTATTTTTGTATAGTCACTTGGGTATTTTGAGTAATAAAAACCCACACCACGACTAAAATGACAGTCTTGGACACCTTCATATTTGTGGCTGTTGAACGCATGGGTTTTCAAGTCTGCAACTCTTGTGAAAGTTTTCTCCCTCCTGGTGCACCAGGGGCAAATTACAGTCATCCTTGTATGGGCTGGTCCAACAAGGTGTTTCTTCAAGGCTGCCCATGATGTAAACATCGCATCGCACAACCAACAGGATTCCCTGGAAAGTACACACAGAAACACATATTTACTATTGAGATCATTATGTACAGATGTAAGACAAAGTAATTTATTGATCGGTTCGCCCATTGATGAATACATTTACAGCGGACTTCTGTTACATCGGCGCGAACCTAACAGTATCAGCCTCTCGCAGGATTAACAGCGTTTTTGCGAATAGGAATACAGTCTGTTCAAAATAGCGTCATATATAATCATTTTTTTTCTTACACATTTATTCACATATATGTCAAATTTATACAGAAATGTATGTTTAATTAACACATAACAGGAAAACAGGTATCCATAGAATTGTTTCTATAGAAAACACTTCAGAAAGTATTCAGAAAGTATCTGCTACATTCTGGTCAATCTTGCTAATTCTCTTTTGATCCATGAAGGAACCACTTTCCCCTGATATGGATACAATCGGTCAATGTGATAAGCCTTTGCTTTACCAGAAGATGTCTGCTTTACCAGACATATAAGGTCATCTATTTTCCTTGTTATAACAAATGGTCCTTTCCACTTGTTGATCAGTTTTGAACTAACACCTATTTTTCTAGTTGGATTGTGGAGCCAAACTAGCTGCCCCGTTCTGTAGCATTTCCCTTTAGAAGTGCTATCATAATGTCTCTTCTGATACATGGCTGAAGCTTTTAGGTTCTTTCTTGCTAAATCATGACACTCTTTCATTTTTTCCTGCAGATTAGAAACGTAACTTTCTTGATCATTATCCGTTTGTTCTTCTTTTGGGCGACCTATAAAAGCTTGCATTGGCAGGGTTATTTCCCTTCCCAATGTCATTTTGTTTGGTGTAACTTTTGTACTGCTCTGAAGTGATGATCTATATGCCATCATTACTTGTTGGAGATGAACATCCCACGAATTCTGGTTAGATTGACAGAAATGTTTTAACATAGAGATCAAGGTACGGTTGAACCTTTCAATGAGACCATTTGCTTGGGGTCTCATAGAGGTGGCACGTGTTTTCTCTATTCCTAGCAAAGTACATAATTCTACCATGAGTTTTGATTCAAAACATCTGCCTTGGTCAGAGTATATTTGCAAAGGTGTACCAAATCTGCATATAAAATTGTCAATTAGCGCTTGTGCCACTGTTTTTGTCTCCACGTCTGGTATCGCCACACTTTCTGTCCATTTTGTAAACCAATCGGCAATTACCAAGATATACCGATTTCCTCTGCTAGAAACTGGTAGTGGACCTAAAATGTCCATCATAACTCTCTCCATGGGCTCTCCAACTAAATATTGTCCTAATGGTGCTTTGTTTGCTGCACGAGAAAGTTTCTGTGCTGCACACTCATTACATTGAATGCAGTGTCTGCGTACTGAATCTGCCATTCCTGGCCAGTAGAATGCTTGGCGAATTTTGCCTAATGTTTTCTCTATACCTAAATGCCCTGAACTTGGAAGATTATGGTGATAATTCATAACCTCTTCCTGGCTTTCTTTTGGTGTAACTAATTGAAACACTGTATCTCCATTTTCATCAAACTTTCGGTATAACATTCCTGCTTTAACTTCTAAACGGTCCCATTGACGCCAAAGTGTTTTCAACTCTGACGTTTCTGAAGAAATTTCAGACCAATTTGGCCTTTCTTTGTTTCCTTGAAGAGCTAGTTTGACAGGCCCTATGCTATGGTCTGCATCTTGCCTTGTTTGAACTTCAATAGGATCCCAACCACTCAGTAATAGTTGGTTTTCTGTAAGTTCTGAATTATGTTTCTTCAAGGCTTCATTTCTAGTGACTGCTCTCACTTCTTCATGAGAAACAGGCACATCCTGTATCTCGTTTTCTACTTCAAATTCTTCTTGAAGTTCTTGCTGGCGTTTACATGATTTACATGGTCTTCTTGAGAGTGCATCTGCATTACCATGACTTCGACCACTACGGTGTACTACCTTTATGTTGTATGTGTTTAGCTCTTGCAACCATCGGGCTACTTGTCCAGAAGGAACCTTCAGAGATCTTATCCAGCTGACTGCTGAATTATCAGTTCGAACTAGTATCTCTTGACCATAGAGGTAGTTATGGAAGTGTTTCAGAGCTGTTATTACAGCCAACAGTTCTTTTCTGGTTATGCAGTATGATCTCTCATGAATATTCATAGACTTGCTCATATATGCTATAACTTTCTCGTCTCCATCTTGCACCTGCGAAAGAACTGCTCCAACCCCTTCGTTTGAAGCATCAGTATCCAGTATGAATACTGATCCTGTTACAGGGTAAGCCAAGATTGGTGTAGTTGTAAGAGCTTCTTTTAATGTGTCAAATGCATCCTGGCATTCTGTGGTCCAGTTGAACTTCTTGTTCTTTTCGCATAGTTTGTGCAAAGGCCGGGCTATATCCGAAAAACCCTTTACAAACCTCCGGTAGTACGAGGCTAGTCCTAGAAAGCTTCGAACTTCTTTTACTTTAGAAGGTTTAGGCCAGTCTTTTACGACTCTGACCTTTTCTGGATCAGTCTTTACACCATCTTCAGTGATTATATGGCCTAAGCATTTGGCTGATTTCTGAAAGAAGATACATTTGGAAGGCTTCAGTTTCAGGCGTGCCATCCTCAACCTCTGGAACACATGTTCCAAGCGTTCGAGGCATTCGTCTATCGCTTTCGCTGGTGTTATGATGTCGTCCATGTACAATAATGATTCTTTCCACTGCAATCCTCTTAGCACATCTTCCATTAACCTCTGAAAAGTTGAAGGAGCATTGACAAGGCCAAATGGCATAACCCGGAAGTGGTACAGCCCCTGGCTAGTTGAGAACGCTGTCTTAGCTTTATCGGTTTCCTCCATCTCTATTTGCCAGAAACCCGAACAGAGGTCCATACAATTAAACCACTTTGATCCAGAAAGGGCATCAAAACAGTCATCTACCCTTGGGATAGGATATGCGTCTTTGACAGTGACGTCATTTAGGCGTCTGTAGTCAACACAGAATCTAGTTGATCCGTCTTTCTTGGTGACAAGCACTGCAGGTGAAGACCATGGGCTTTTCGAGGGCTCTATTACACCCTTCTCCAACATCTTTTCCACTTCTTGAGTCTCTGTGTCTCTTTTCCCATACGGTTGTCTCCTAGGAGGTAGGCGTATTGGATTTGCATTACCTGTGTTTATTGTGTGCTTCACTCTGTCTGTACAGCCAAGGTCATCGGAAGATTTGGCAAAAACATCTTTATACTTTAACAGTAATTTTGCAAATCTATCTCTGTCTGTCTGACTCAGGTGACCAACGGACTTGTCAAACATTTCCTTCAAGTGATCTGGAAGAACGGCTTCTTGGTCTATATTAGTTACATTAACAGAATTAGCTGCACAACGTTCAAATTCAGTTTCCTCCTGGTCGTCTTCTTCTATCTCATAACAAAGTCCTAGCTCCAGGCCTTCAGTTATGGTAGTGTTCTGTTCTGAGTGATTCAGAACTCCTATAAACAAATTGTTATTATGTGGCGTGATTATGCCTGGCATTATATTGAATTCACCACATTCTTGTGTTTCCTTTCCCTTGCTATTAATAAATGCTATTTCTGGGAGTATAATTGACTTGGGTACCTCTACTGGTACCAACATGCAGCTGTGTGATGGTATCTCTACCATTTCTTTGGCTATTACTCTGCATATTCCCTCAGAGCTGCCTGCTGTGCAACAGTGTATGCTACTTCCATCTTTAGTATGGAGATCCAGCGATTCCAAATCCCAATATTTAATATGTTTCCTAATAAAATCCTGTCCCAATATGCCTTCAAGTGAGATGTCACACACAGCAAATGTCATGTCTGTCTCAAAATCGCCTAGATTTAAAAGAATATCTGCATAGCCATGCACCTTGATCTTTGTATCATCAACACCCTGGATAGAAACTTCTCTCTGGTAGAGTGAGATATTGTCTGTTCCCCTAAATCTATCATAAGTAGCTTTTGACAGGAGCGTAATAGTCGCCCCACTGTCAATTAAGAAATTTATTTCTTGTTTTTCAATAAACCCTCTGGTATAAAACCCATTATCCAGGCTGCCTATGTTACTATCCATGTGTCCAAATTTCAGCTTTGTGTTTGGTGGTTTTGAAAATTTAGTCTGGCTAGGTCGATTTGTATCAAAACTCACCACATCACGACCTACTGATGTGATGGACTCCCGTTTCCCTGGTTCCTAGAGGACTTCCACCCATTTGGCTTTTTCTTGGGACAATCTCTGTACAAATGATCGCTCGATCCACATTGGTAACATGTTCTAGAAGAATTCAAATTCCTTGACTGACCCCTAGTCTCCAACTTCTGGAGACGTTGCTCTATCTTTCTAAGGCTACTTTTTATCCCCTCAATTTCATCCACTTGCTTCCCACATTCACGCTTATCAATGTGGCTATTTTCGCCTGATGAAAATCCCGAGCTAGATACACTTCGAACTTGAGACTTAGCATTCACATCCGTCTTCCCCATCACCTCTTCATAGCGCTCAACAATCTCTACTGCCTCCCTAATGGTCCTACAGTCTCTGTCCATGAGCCTGCACCTCATCTCAGGCGAGACATTCTTATAGAATTGTTGTAAGGCCAGCATCTCTTGTGCCTCCCTGTCTAAGGTCACATATGCTTTTTGTGAATACAGACGGATCTCATCCCCGAATGCCCCTATTGTCTCGTTTCTCCCCCTAGCTCTATTCTGTAGCTTAGAAATCCAGCGGCTCTGTTGCCGCTTACTCCCAAAACGCTGTCCTAAATTAAATATCAAAGACCTGTATGAATTCTTCTCCCCATGAGGCAAGGAACTATAGTGGACCCTGGCCTGCTGCTTCAAAGAAGTTGCCAAATAAAGTAACTTTTCTCTTTCGGACCATTGGCACAATTCAGCGCACTCTTCAAAGTAAGAGATATATTGGTCCCAGTCCTCTTCTCCTGTGTATGGATCTGGTTTTATGTGTGGAGTCGCCTTGTGTCTTAGGTTACCGTTTCCTCTTTCCCTTCTGGCATATTCATGATCCCCAGCATCCTCCATGTCACCCCTGTCATTCTCTTGTACAGGATCTGCTTGTTGGTTATTAAAATTGAAATTGATTTCAGAGTCGGAATCTGACATTTTTATGATGGTAGTTGAGCTTTCAGTATAATATCCAAACTGATTCCAATCTCCTACTAGATCTATGTAAAAACAGTTGTGTTCTCCTAGTGTTTTCCTAATAATTAGCTTTGAAATTTGATCTCCTTTTAGAAACAGCAGTTTTCCATCCAGAAAATAAACACCTGTGCCTTGTAACTTAAACGTGACAATGAGTTTAATAAGTTTTCTGCAAACGCAATCTTCAAAAAAAAAAATTAATCTTCAACAGGTTCACCAATCCTTTGTTCGTTGGTCCTTAAAATTCTCTTACTGTTGGCACCAATAGACCACCATATGTGAAAACGACGTTGACAACGTGTTGTTAAGATACGTCACCAAAGCACGACAATATCCGCACACTTGCCGTACACGTAAAATTCCGCACAGTACGTCAAAAATCCGCCCACTCTATTCCGCACGCTACGGATCCGTAAAAACGACGTCCGCTACAAATCCGCATCAAACGTCAAAATTTCGTATTTTCCGGTTTCGTACAGTACAACGCTAGATCTAATTCAATCTGGAAGAATCCGCACAGAACGATATAAATCCGTACTCTCGGGATTCCGTACGATACTGCCTACAGTCTAGCCTTTAGTAGATCTAGTTACTTAATATCAGAATGTTCCCTCGAAATTTGTCGAATTCGGAGAAAAAAACCCATCAAAGTTCTATTTTCTCAATCTGTTAAAATTATACTCGTTCGTTGTGTTAAAAATATATTAACATCCCACTTCTGACACCAATTGTAACGCGAGCTTCGCTCTTCTCGCCTACGTTAATATATTAATATGGGGCGAACCGATCACAAGACAGTAAAGTGCAGTTTAAAAGTGGTCTTCATTTATTATTACAGTAGATCTCTAGATCTAGATCTAGAACTAAATAACTATATAAATATCTTATGGAGACTGTTGTTACTATTGTTCTTATAATAGTAGATTCTATATTGTATCTTACATTTCCGCTGGACGGCACTTGCTATTTTTGGTATGTTGAATTTTGATAGTGAATTTCGGATGTTGATGGTTGGCCAAAAGATTGAAAGCTGACATTTTCCGGTGAAACGCTTCCTTTTATATCTTCCCGGGCAGTGATACTCGGTACTCAGCCCGAGTAGTACTCAGGCTCTCTTTCCAATGAGAATTCTGCCTTCAGCGTATCTATCATTCTCATCCAATCAGCAACGGTGCGACAAAATCCGTAAAGAGTACTGCTCCGCCGTACCAAAAATAGCTCTCAGTGCGGATTTCGTACCATAGCTAAATATATGAATTTATACAAACTAACAATTCTTATAGTCATAAAATAGCTTACGCTTAGTTACTTCGACAAATACTATGCACAATGTGAAACTACATTGTCCTGGAACAAATAACATATTCCCCAGTTCAGTCAGCGGGATGAATCAAACAGGAAAATGGCGGCTGTTCAAAGTCAACATGTATCTTAGTCTTTGGAATTAATACTGACTGCTCTCATTAAAACCAGGTAAGACCCTAAGAAGCATTAAGCTTTCTTATGCATTACTACATATAACAGATCTGCATATTCATAAATATTACGATATTAGCGGTAGTAATGGGTTTTCGTGGGCAGTGAAACTTTCAATGTGAGATTCTCTTATGAACGAAATATCTAAACGAAATCGGACATAAGGGTACCTCACATTACAATATTTAGTCCAAACACAGTCTCTAGATCACCAGAAAACAAGGTCAAGAACGTTGACTTTTTTCGCTACACACAAAAGTATGTACACACCGTCTATTTTCGCTTTAAATTTGGGCCATTCTGACGCTCCACACACATATTTCCCAACATCCACCAGAGGAAGTAGTCCTGCAAGAGAGTCACAAAAAATGACCCCAATGGGCAGAGAATACACACAATAACTTGAAAATATGCAATTATTCAGCCTGTCAAGTTCTTAAGAGACACTTATTAGCTCATATTTAAAGCACTGCAGTTCTAAAGAACTACTTCTTACTGTACTACGACCTCCGGAAGCAATTGCTCACCGGGGTCACACCAGAGTATACCCCCAATCTTATTTGAAACAGTATTTTTCAAATTAGTCTAAGTATTTAGATTATTTTGACTGAAAAACAACAAAAAGCAAGCTGATCTGACTATATTTGAATGATCTGGGAGCTTTCGAAAAGTCGACCCGTCGGCTAAATTGGCTATGCCGAATAAGCTGTTAGATGGCGATGTAGGCGAAAACTAAAATCCTAATTTCTTGAAAAGTTTTCATTTGATCTTGATGAAATAAAAGGCATAGCATCTCTCAGGCATTGATCTGTTAGAAAACAGCCAAATTGTTAACTCTGATTCACAAAAAATACCCTTAAACTGGATATTTTAGTGATAACTGATGTAAAATTTGGCTGAAATTCTTCAGTTTAAGACTAAAATTGTCTATAAAATGGCCTAATCATGAAGATCTTATACTGAGTTTGGATCCAGATCCTTATTTTAGCATGGACAAGCAAGTTCGAAATGCTAAATCGGGTTTAAATGATCGTCGCTTGTGATCAGCGCCCTAAAGAAGATGTACGGTATGAGTCGGCATTCATGCCCCCGCGACAGGCACCTCTCCTTTCCAGAAGGGTATTTCAAGCACAAGAAGCAGAAAAAGACTGCCCAATCAGATTTCACTCAACAGTGCAGGGTGAATTTTAGCATAAAAGGACATTGCTTCCTATGGTTTGCATACCTTCAGTCACTGTCAGCATTAATCAAAGATCTCAGCCGCATGTAGCCGGCTTCGGCGGAAGCAGCACCGAGTAGCCGCAAAAGTCTTTTCACCATAGACCGGCTGGTATTTCCTGTCATGCTCAGTGGTGTTGTACATGGTTCCTACCCCAGTGCAAAGTACCGGCTCAAAGAATATGCCACACAAAGCCAAACTATGGAAAAAATGTGTCCTTCCTGATGTGCCGCCAAGGCCTGAAAAACAGGGAAACCACATAAAATATAAAAAAATCCTTGAAAAATGCTTTAAGATACATGTTCAGAACTCTAATTTGGGTGTTTATGTTATGATTTAGCTAAATATTGTTGTTTCTATAGTGAAACTGTCAAGTTATGAGAAATTCACAATAAAAACAATGCTTTGTTACCTTTCTAAAGTCATCTGACCAACTTAGCTTCACCATATTCAAAGAACCCCATAACAGAGGGCACTCAAACTTCAAAACTCAAGGCCAGCAGATACAAATAGATTTCAGAAATAGAAATAGCACTCTTTTCCCTTGCTTAGCAGCCACAGAAATTACAGTCGCGTCTGTCTGAAGATACAAATAAGGGTTAAGAGTCGCCCGCTTTGCATGCTTGATGAACAATCTTTAGCGGTTACAATTTATGTAGAGCTCTGCACTGTTAAAGTTATTAAATGTAGAAAAAATGCAATAAAACTAGAAAGAGACACTCTGAAAATGCAAATTTGATTGAGATGAATATTAGATCTTGGAAATTATGTAAGAAAACACATTGGAAGAGCCAAATAAAATGACAGGAAGCACCGAAAGTGTCGGTCGCGCGGCTAGATCCAATGAAAAACTGCGATTTATGCGCTTCAAGCTAAATTTATGAGATGCTAAATGCTGGAATCTGTCCGAAACTTCACAAAATACTTTACTTTGCCAAATTTGATACATATGAGGGACCTTTGATTCCAGAAAAAAATATTTCTCCAGCAGGGAGATGTCAAAAAGTAGCCTAAGGCAATTTTAGGAAGGCTTTCGGACGATACCGACACTTCAAAGTTGCCCGTCATTAGCCAAAATTTCTCAATTTAATAAAAAATGCTTGAAATTCAACAAAAATATACTCAGCCGGGTTGTTATATGCTGTTTAGATCCAGATCACAGAGCCTATCAAGGCCAAATAGTCTGATATAAGTGCAGGAGAGGTCTTTATACTGAACCGTTTAACACATTTTTTTTAAAAATCTCAATTTCTTCAAATTTACTGAGATCTGTTGAAAACTCTCTCATGTGCAAGCTTCTTTAGTCATAAATTACCTACATGTGAAATTTCAGGGCAGTAATCCTTACCGTTTTGAAGATATTCCATTTTAACAGTTTCTGTTATAGGTGTGAGCCCGGTCACTTTTGCCCTTCTTTATTCTATGTAAAAACAGGCATTTTCTGCATCCCATAGCTACTTCCAGGCATAGATTTGGGTTATACCCTCTTAACACGTTCATATTTAGTCCAAACACAGTCTCTAGATCACCAGAAAACAAGGTCAAGAACGTTGACTTTTTTCGCTACACACAAAAGTATGTACACACCGTCTATTTTCGCTTTAAATTTGGGCCATTCTGACGCTCCACACACATATTTCCCAACATCCACCAGAGGAAGTAGTCCTGCAAGAGAGTCACAAAAAATGACCCCAATGGGCAGAGAATACACACAATAACTTGAAAATATGCAATTATTCAGCCTGTCAAGTTCTTAAGAGACACTTATTAGCTCATATTTAAAGCACTGCAGTTCTAAAGAACTACTTCTTACTGTACTACGACCTCCGGAAGCAATTGCTCACCGGGGTCACACCTTATTAGCTCCTCGCTTCAGTGGATGTATGTAGCTATTGCCTCCTCGTCTCAGTGGATGTACATGTATGTAGCTATTAGCTCCTCGCCTCAGTGGATGTATGTAGCTATTACCTCCTCGTCTCAGTGGATGTATGTAGCTATTAGCTCCTCGCCTCAGTGGATGTTTGAAGTTATGAGCTCATCGCCTCAGTGGATGTATGTCTCGTATGAGATGTATATTTTGTTTAGCAACTACCCTCAGTAGATGTGTACATATATACTTTTAAGGCCTTCGCTTCAGTGGATGTAATTCCTTTTTAGCCCCTCGTCTCAGTGTATGTATGTAGTTAATAGCCCCTCGTCTCAGTGGATGTATTTATAAGTTCCTCGTCTCAGTGGATGTATGTAGTTATTAGCCCCTCATCTCAGTGGATGTAAATTAGCCCCTCGTATCAGTGGATGTAGTTATTAGCTCCTCGTCTCAGTAGATCTATGTAGTTTTTAGTTCCACGCATCAGTGTATGTATGTAGTTAATAACTTCTCATCTCAGTGGATGCATTTATTAGTTCCTCGTCTCAGTGAATGTATGTAGTTATTAGCCCCTCGGAATGTAATTTCTATGTTTGTCTGCTTCTGTAGCCGGGTAGAGATTGTAGTGAATCAGTTGATAGGCTTTACTGTGTGGCTTGGTAGCTCAGTCGGTGGAGTATTGGCATGGTAAGCCAGACCTCCTGGGTTCGAGTCCCAGTCGAGACACAACTTTTCACCGTGTTACACTTCTTATCCATTTTTGTTTTATTTTTTGCTTATGCATGTGCTGCATATTTGGTACCCATATAATTTTGTTGTTGACTATGTACATGTAATGTGTCTTAAACTACAGTTGAATAATTTATGCTTTTTAATGCATTTTTAGTCTAGAATAAATCACCTCTAATAGACTATAGCTCTTTCAATTGAGTTATTCTTAAAAAAACAAAACCAATCTGTTTATTGTAGCTTAGTCAAGGGATGTAATTCATGCATCCTTCTGTATTGGATTTTGCATGAGCTGCCTCCCAATGATTGTCACCATGTATGAATGTGATAACTTACTATGCCTGCTTTATGATAAAACAGCTTTGATTTTGTGTTTGAAATGTGTATGCTTTTAAATGCCTTTAGCCCCTCGTCTCAGTGGATGTATGTAGTTATTAGCCCCTCGTCTCAGTGGATGTAAATTAGCCCCTCGTCTCAGTGGATGTAGTTATTAGCTCCTCCTCTCAGTGGATCTATGTAGTTTTTAGTTCCTCGCCTCAGTGTATGTATGTATTTAATAGCCCCTCGTCTCAGTGGATGTATTTATTAGTTCCTCGTCTCAGTGGATGTATGTAGTTATTAGCCCCTCATCTCAGTGGATGTAAATTAGCCCCTCGTCTCAGTGGATGTAGTTATTAGCTCCTCGTCTCAGTGGATCTATGTAGTTTTTAGTTCCACGCATCAGTGTATGTATGTAGTTAATAACTTCTCATCTCAGTGGATGCATTTATTAGTTCCTCGTCTCAGTGGATGTATGTAGTTATTAGCCCCTCGTCTCAGTGGATGTAAATTAGCCCCTCGTCTTAGTGGATGTAGTTATTAGCTCCTCGTCTCAGTGGATATATGTAGTTTTTAGCTCCTCGCCTCAGTGTATGTATGTAGTTATTAAACTCCTGTCTCATTAGTTTTTTCCCTTTTTATCACCTCGTCTCAGTAGATGCATACACTTTTAAGTCCCTCGTCTCAGTGGATGTAATTCCTTTTTAGCCCCTCGCCTCAGTGGATGTAAATTAGCCAATCATCTTAGAGGATGTTTCTTCTTTTTAGCACATCGCCTCAGTGGATGTATATACTTTAAGGGCCGTCGTCTCACTAGATATGATTCCTTATTAGCCCCTTGTCTCAGTGGATGTATTTATTAGTTCCTCGTCTCAGTGGATGTATTTATTAGTTCCTCGTCTCAGTGGATGTATGTCGTTAATAACCCCTCGTCTCAGTGGATGTAAATTAGCCCATCATCTTAGAGGATGTTTGTTCTTTTTAGCACCTCGCCTCAGTGGATGTATGTAGTTATTAGCTCCTCGCCTCAGTGTATGTATGTAGTTAATAGCCCCTCGTCTTGAGCAGTGGATGTATTTATTAGTTCCTCGTCTCAGTGGATGTATGTAGTGATTAGCCCCTCGTCTCAGTGGATGTAAATTAGCCCCTCGTCTCAGTGGATGTAGTTATTAGCTCCTCGTCTCAGTGGATCTATGTAGTTTTTAGTTCCTCACATCAGTGTATGTATGTAGTTAATAACCTCTCGTCTCAGTGGATGGATCTATGTAGTTTTTAGCTCCTCGCCTCAGTGTATGTATGTAGATATTAGCTCCTCGTCTCAGTGGATGTATGTAGTTATTAGCTCCTCGCCTCAGTGGATGTATGTAGCTATTTGCTCATCGCCTCAGTGGATGTATGTCTCGTATGAGATGTTTTTTGTTTAGCAACTACCCTCAGTAGATGTGTATATACTTTTAAGGCCTTCGCTTCAGTGGATGTAATTCCTTTTTAACCCCTCGTCTCAGTGGATGTATGTAGTTATAAGCTCCTCGCCTCAGTGGATGTATGTAGCTATTGCCTCCTCGTCTCAGTGGATGTACATGTATGTAGCTATTAGGTCCTCGCCTCAGTGGATGTTTGTAGTTATGAGCTCATCGCCTTAGTGGATGTATGTCTCGTATGAGATGTATATTTTGTTTAGCAACTACCCTCAGTAGATGTGTATATACTTTTAAGGCCTTCGCTTCAGTGGATGTAATTCCTTTTTAGCCCCTCGTCTCAGTGGATGTATGTAGTTATTAGCCCCTCGTCTCAGTGGATGTAAATTAGCCCCTCGTCTCAGTGGATGTAGTTATTAGCTCCTCCTCTCAGTGGATCTATGTAGTTTTTAGTTCCTCGCCTCAGTGTATGTATGTAGTTAATAGTCCCTTGTCTCAGTGGATGCATTTATTAGTTCCTCGTCTCAGTGGATGTATGTAGTTATTAGCCCCTCGTCTCAGTAGATGTAAATTAGCCCCTCGTCTTAGTGGATGTAGTTATTAGCTCCTCGTCTCAGTGGATCTATGTAGTTTTTAGCTCCTCGCCTCAGTGAATGTATGTAGTTATTAAACTCCTGTCTCATTAGTTTTTTCCCTTTTTAACACCTCGTCTCAGTAGATGCATACACTTTTAAGTCCCTCGTCTCAGTGGATGTAATTCCTTTTTAGCCCCTCGCCTCAGTGGATGTAAATTAGCCAATCATCTTAGAGGATGTTTCTTCTTTTTAGCACATCGCCTCAGTGGATGTATATACTTTAAGGGCCCTCGTCTCACTAGATATGATTCCTTATTAGCCCCTTGTCTCAGTGGATGTATTTATTAGTTCCTCGTCTCAGTGGATGTATTTATTAGTTCCTCGTCTCAGTGGATGTATGTCGTTAATAGCCCCTCGTCTCAGTGGATGTAAATTAGCCAATCATCTTAGAGGATGTTTGTTCTTTTTAGCACCTCGCCTCAGTGGATGTATGTAGTTATTAGCTCCTCGCCTCAGTGTATGTATGTAGTTAATAGCCCCTCGTCTCAGTGGATGTATTTATTAGTTCCTCGTCTCAGTGGATGTATGTAGTGATTAGCCCCTCGTCTCAGTGGATGTAAATTAGCCCCTCGTCTCAGTGGATGTAGTTATTAGCTCCTCGTCTCAGTGGATCTATGTAGTTTTTAGTTCCTCGCATCAGTGTATGTATGTAGTTAATAACCTCTCGTCTCAGTGGATGCATTTATTAGTTCCTCGTCTCAGTTGATGTATGTAGTTATTAGCCCCTCGTCTCAGTGGATGTAAATTAGCCCCTCGTCTTAGTGGATGTAGTTATTAGCTCCTCGTCTCAGTGGATCTATGTAGTTTTTAGCTCCTCGCCTCAGTGTATGTATGTAGTTATTAAACTCCTGTCTCATTAGTTTTTTTTCCCTTTTTAACACCTCTTCTCAGTAGATGCATACACTTTTAAGTCCCTCGTCTCAGTGGATGTAATTCCTTTTTAGCCCCTCGCCTCAGTGGATGTAAATTAGCCCATCAGCTTAGAGGATGTTTCTTCTTTTTAGCACCTCGTCTCAGTGGATGTACATGTATATACTTTAAGGGCTCTCGTCTCACTAGATATGATTCCTTATTAGCCCCTTGTCTCAGTGGATGTATTTATTAGTTCCTCGTCTCAGTGGATGTATTTATTAGTTACATACATACACTGAGACGAGGAGCTAAAAACTACACAGATCCACTGAGACGATGTATGTCGTTAATAGCCCCTCTTCTCAGTGGATGTAAATTAGCCCATCATCTTAGAGGATGTTTGTTCTTTTTAGCACCTCGCCTCAGTGGATGTATATACTTTAATGGCCCTCGTCTCACTAGATATGATTCCTTATTAGCCCCTTGTCTCAGTGGATGTATTTATTAGCTCCTCGTCTCAGTGGATGTATGTAGTTATTAGCCCCTCGTCTCAGTGGATGTATGTAGTTATTAGCCCCTCGTCTCAGTGGATATAAATTACCCTTCGTCTTAGTGGATGTAGTTATTAGCTCCTCGTCTCAGTGGATCTATGTAGTTTTTAGCTCCTCACCTCAGTGTATGTATGTATGTATGTAGCTATTAGCTCATCGTCTCAGTGGATGTATGGAATTATTAGCTCCTCGCCTCAGTGGATGTATGTAGCTATTAGCTCATCGCCTCAGTGGATGTATGTCTCGTATGAGATGTTTTTGTTTAACAACTACCCTCAGTAGATGTGTATATACTTTTAAGGCCTTCGCTTCAGTGGATGTAATTCCTTTTTAGCCCCTCGTCTCAGTGTATGTATGTAGTTATTAGCTCCTCGCCTCAGTGGATGTATGTAGTTATTAGCTCCTAGCCTCAGTGGATGTATGTAGCTATTACCTCCTCGTCTCAGTGGATGTATGTAGTTATTAGCTCCTCACCTCAGTGGATATTTGTAGTTATTAGTTCATCGCCTCAGTGGATGTATGTCTCGTATGAGTTTAGCAACTACCTCAGTAGATGTGTACATGTATATACTTTTAAGGCCTTCGCTTCAGTGGATGTAATTCCTTTTTAGCCTCTCGTCTCAGCGGATATATGTAGTTATTAGCCCCTCGTCTCAGTGGATGTAGTTATTAGCTCCCCGTCTCAGTGGATCTATGTAGTTTTTAGCTCCTCGCCTCAGTGTATGTATGTAGTTATTAACCTCCTGTCTTATTAGTTTTTTTTCCCTTTTAAACACCTCGTCTCAGTAGATGCATATACTTTTAAGCCCCTCGTCTCAGTGGATGTAATTCCTTTTAAGTCCCTCGCCTCAGTGGATGTAAATTAGCCCATCATCTTAGAGGATGTTTGTTCTTTTTAGCACCTCGCCTCAGTGGATGTATATACAGTAAAACCTCTCTATAACGGCCACTAAATTTTGTTAATTGGTTGGTATTTAGGGCAGATGGCTGCTTAAAGCAAGGTGAAAGTAAAACAGAACGCTGCTATAGGTGCGTTCTGTTTTACTTTCACCTTGCTTAAAGCAACCACCTGCCTTTAACACAAAATACTTGATTTGATTTAGTGGCCGTTATAGAGAGGTTTTACTGTACTTTAAGGGCCCTCGTCTCACTAGATATGATTCCTTATTAGCCCCTTGTCTCAGTTGATGTATTTATTAGCTCCTCGTCTCAGTGGATGTATTTATTAGTTCCTCGTCTCAGTGGATGTATGTAGTTACTAGCCCCTCGTTTCAGTGGATGTAAATTAGCCCCTCGTCTCAGTGGATGTAGTTATTAGCTCCTCGTCTCAGTTAATCTATGTAGTTTTTAGCTCCTCGCCTCAGTGGATCGTTTTAACTTTTAAGGCCTTCGCTTCAGTGGATGTAATTCCTTTTTAGCCCCTCGTCTCAGTGGATGTTTGTAGTTATTAGCCCCTCGTCTCAGTGGATGTAAATTTTCCCCTCGTCTCAGTGGATGTAGTTATTAGCCCCTCCTCTCAGTGGATATAGGCATTAGCTCCTCGTCTCAGTGGATCTATGTAGTTTTTAGCTCCTCACCTCAGTGTATGTATGTAGTTATTAACCCCTTGTCTCAGTTTTTCCCTTTTTAGCACCTCGTCTCAGTAGATGCATATACTTTTAAGCCCCTCGTCTCAGTGGATGTAAATTAGCCCATCATCTTAGAGGATATTGTTCTTTTTATCACCTCGCCTCAGTGGATGTTTATACTTTTAGGGCCCTCGTCTCACTAGATATGGTTCCTTATGAGCCCCTCGTCTCAGTGGATGTATGTAGTTATTAGCCCCTCGTCTCAGTGGATGTAAATTAGCCCCCCGTCTTAGAGGAAGTTTGAACTTTTTAGCACATCGCCTTTGTGGATGTATGTACTTTTAAAGCCCTTGTCTTAGTGGATGCAATTCCTTTTCAGTCCCTCGTCTCAGTGGATATATGTAGTTATTAGCCCCTCGTCTCAGTGAATGTAAATTAGCACCTTGTCTTAGAGGTTTTTTAGCACCTCGCCATAGTGGATGTATAAACTTTTAAGGCCCTTGTCACAGTAGATGTAATTCCTTTTTAGACTCTCGTCTCAGTGGGTGTAAATTAGCCCCTCGTCTTAGAGGATGTTTTTACATTTTAGCACCTTTCCTCAGTGGATGTACGTATATGTTTTTAAGGCCCTCGTCTCAGTGAGTGTAATTCATTTTTAACTCGTCTCAGTGGATGTAAATTAGTCCCTCGTCTCAGTGGATGCATGTATTTATTAGCTCCTCACCTCAGTTGATGTATGTAGTTATTAGCCCCTCGTCTGTGATGTCTTATGCCCATATATAAAGAAAGACCATATTTGGTCATAAAACGTGTCTTTACCCCTTCTACAACATACTCTTTTTATCTTTCTAGTTGTTATAACAAACGCTTATGTCACGTTTATACACTTATTCTGTTCTGTTCAATTTACTTAAACTGGCTAAATCGTCCATTTTGGAGCTCGGACAGACGCACGGACGATCAGAGAGACTTCAGAGTGCCCCGGTCTTGTAGGCAAATGTTTCTAGTCAACATATAAATACCCATAGGTATATTTAACCCTCTTACTGAGTCAATAATTGAGATACGGGTACTAAAATAACCCAAAATATTCATATTTAAATGGAATGTTTTGCTGGTACGGACGGATAAACGGACATGCAAGCGCCACATTATACCAAATGATACGTATGTACAAAACCTATAATATGTGCAGCATTCAGCTTCTTAAGTTTTATAATAAAGGCTTAGGTCACGTTTATTCTACGTTTTATTCTGTTCATTTTAACCCACCCCAAGCTAGTACTATCGTCCATTTTGGGGGCTCAGGCAGACGCACGGGCGATCAGGGAGACGTCAAACCGTTTGGCTCTTGTACTCTAAGGTCAGTAGTATACATACATGTATAAGAGAAAATATACCTCCAACGGGCTCAAGAAACATGAAACATTCTTCCAAGGGGTTGCAAAAACACGAAAATATAGGCTTTCTAATGCAGCAAACAGTGCAGATTCTTATCAGAGTCGCCTCGGAGAGACGCTGGTATGCAAATCAATGCAGCAAACAGTGCAGACCATGATCAGAGCCACAAGCATGTATATGTATCAATGAAGCAAACAGTGCAGACGCTGATCAGAGCCGCCTCGGAGAGGTGGCGGCACGTTAATCAATGCAACAAACGGTCAGACCCTGATCAGAGCCACAGACCTGTAAATCAATGCAACAAACAGTGCAGACCCTGATCAGAGCCTCGGATATCTGGATTGTATAATGCAAAAAAAAGAAATCTCTTTGTACTAAGATACTTTGTTTATGATCTGGACAATATACGGCTGTAAGGTATAAAACTATATGTAATCTTCTAGAATGAAGTTTCCTAAATACGATAAAAAAGATCTAGCGTTTTGAAATTTAACTTTTTTCGTTTACAAAGTATCAGCCTATTCTCGTTAATGAAAACAACGGTCAAGAAGTAAACCTATATTTTACTGCCCGCAAAGACAGCCAGATTAACGGACGGACAATAAAACATATGCAGACGATTAGCAAATGTACTATACCATATACCCATTTATATATTATAATTCTATACCACCCTGTTATGGATACAGTCCTTGTCAAAAGTCATGAAAAACGACCCGTTTTAATAACGAAATATAGCCTCGGATAAGATAATTTGCTGCGCATACGGTCGGACAAACACGTAAATGTTGCAACATCTGGTAATTTTATAGGACCTTTGCAATGAATGTAAATTTATGTTATCTATCTATAAAATTATACCTTATAAGGGCATTTGAAATTAAAATTTGCACTTTCCGGATGTCTGAATTTGGCCGTTTCTTAAGCTGTACGGACGGACGAATGCCCCAAGTTCTATGTAGATTGAGTCATTTTATTTATATCTTTGTTACATACATACATATGTAAAGAAAAATTAATCGATACAATTAAATAATGTAGAAATAATCCTCAAAAGGTACCAAAATGGCCTGATTGTCACAAAAATAACACTGTGGGCCTAGAGAACGGGGCGTACGGACGGACAAACAGCCGAGCGCATTATATTATAACGCATAATACCAGCTTGTAGAGAATAACTTTTTTAATAAATACACGTAGGTTTAAAATAAGAATAAATGTTTATAGAGTCAAGGGCTCCATTAAATATGGCCCAGAAGGTGCATTTTGGACACTTTAGCGGGCCTCCAGAATCGAGCCTAGAACCAACTATATCGAGGGTTCTCGGTAATGTACTCAGTACCAATTAAATAAGCATTATTAGGTCTACATATGCATTATAAATTTAGTGCGTAGGTCAGTGCGAGGTCAGTTCGTAAATGTCCGTTAAAGTTTGTAAAATTCGGAAAAAGCCGGTAATTTTCGCGATACTTAGCTAATTCAAGACCTCGTACAGACATACACAATAGCGGGCAGGCCAATATATTTATGCATAAGTTATGTCCAAGAATAGTTATTTATATTGCTATATAGATATAAAGAATATATGCAGGGATTATGTAATACTGGGGCACCCAAAACGGCGGAAATCGCTATAGAACAAAGAACTGTTTTGGCGCCAAAAGGGTTTTTGCGTTCTGACGGACGAACACCTACACTGAGGACTGTGAATTTAGTACCGGTTGAAATACCAAGTACGCAGCTACAAGTCGGTGCAAAGATATTGAAAAAATATTGAAAAATGGCTGCGATATCAGGTTCCAACCCCTTAAAATGAGCAAATCCGGAGCGATTTAGGTGTATCTGTGTCATAACTGGCAACCTTATTAAAACTCTGAGTTGACACTTGATAGGACCTTACGTTTTACATCTTGAATAGTTCTACACGTACATGAAAAAATAATACAGAAATATTAAGATATAAGCGCGTTATGAACGTTTTATGTAACTCGTCCATTTAAGGAAGTGTCTATTTCTAACATGTTTTTTTTACTTTTAAGGAGAACGCATAGGGCGAGAATATCAAACGATATGTCATTTTGTAGATCTTTGCATGCCCTACACGGCGATACCTTTTTAACTGGTATCCGTGAATCGATAAGTTTTTATTGCCCAAATACGGACAGGGACACTTCAACCACCAATTCCTATCAAAATTCAACCCAGAAAAATTTAATAACTTATGGACGTTTTCGGAAATGATACTTGCATAATCCAAAGACCTTTTGATGCTGCATCTTTTGACACCAACATCGCTATATTCGGGAAAAAAAATAAAAGTGTCATAAACAGATCACGAAAGTTGCGGACTTTTGTTAGGTTAAATAGTATATCTGACATGGCATTATAATCTCAACTCCTGAGTTTGGAGATCGAATTTTGTTTTTTTGTGCTGGGTATGTGGTTGGGTCAAGGTCATCGAAACCCGACCTTGAAAGGTCACGATTGGTGTTGCGTAATCGCTGGGGGGTAAAAATCAAGGGTTGGAGTGTCCCTAGAAGTTGACCGAAAATGCGCCAAAAGTAATTAACCCTACCCCGAATTCGTGTGTGGGTGGGGGAGGATTAGCAGATATACTCGAAATATATTTATATACCAAGTTTCAGTATTAACCCAAGATTAATAAGGAGGAACCTGGTCATTTTGTGTACTCCGGGTCACTCGGCACAAAAAAGTATACTTAGGGTTAGGTTAGGGTTAGGGTTAGCCCTAACTACGCTTTTGCGTAAGGTTCCTCGTTGTTACCTCGTAACCGGCTAAAACGTTTAAACTGGTAACACTCAGTAACAGTATGAGATTCAAAAGTAGTGACAACTATAAAACTGCTTCGTTTCAAAAGCCGTCAATTCCGTTCCACTTTCCCACCTAGCATGTTCCGTTATGGGTTTCAATCTGGTGCAAAATTTAAAACCTTGATATCAAACGATTTAACGATTTATTGGCTAGGACTGAACAACTTTTGTTCTTACATATATATTCCAAATCTCTCCGGTAGCTTGTTGTAAGAGAAAAACATAATTCATTAGGCTCTGACACAAACAAGGGCAGACAACCCGCTTGTATTCAGCCGAGTTGTCCATTTGACCATGGTGTCATACTCACTGCAATGCATCCTTTCCAACGATATGCTACAAGCCTGGGTTTGATCGCATTCGGATCAGGACAACACGACCGACAACCACCGGTCTCTTGGCACGAATGTGGGTGGGGTAACAAAATTCAAATATTAAAACCGTCATAACTTTTGAACGGAGAAAGATAGAAAACCAAAGTAAATTGCAAAGTTGCTTGTCGTGACGAGATCTATCGACTGGTGTCACGTTTACTGAGTTTTCTATGCGACTGGCCGAGAACGGGATCGAAAACCATTTCCGTCAAAAGGTCGATCCGGCATAACTCAGGATCCATAGGAGATAGAAAGATAGTGTAAACAGTAAATTTGCTTCATTACACGAGCCCTGTCGATTGCTGTCGCGTTTTTTCACCTGGCACTCTTAGTTAGGATTTTCTCTCTAGTGCACGATTTTGAGGTCACAGGTTCGAAACTTTGATAACAATCGATTTATTGGCTAGGACTGAACAACTTTTGTTCTTACATATACATGTATACATTTTGTATTCCAAATCTCTCCGGTAGCTTGTTATAAGAGAAGTTTTATTCATAGGGCTCTTACTCGAAAAGGGCAGACAACCCGCTTGTAGTAAGCCGAGTTGTCCATTTGACCACAGTGTCATACTCAATGCATTGAAACCTTTCCAACGATATGCTACAAGCCTAGAATTGGTCACATTTGGATCAGGACAACACGACCGACAACCACCGGCATCTCGGCACGAATGTGGGTGGGGTAACAAAATTCATATATTAAAACCGTCATAACTTTTGAATGGAGAAAGATAGAAAACCAAAGTAAACTGCAAAGTTGCTTGTCCTGGTGAGATCTATCGACTGGTGTCACGTTTACTGAGTTCTCTATGCGACTGGCCGAGAACGAGATCGAAAACCATTTCCGTCAAACGGTCGATCCGGCATAACTCAGGATCCATAGGAGATAGAAAGATAGTGTAAACAGTAAATTTGCTTCATTAGACAAGCCCTGTCGATTGCTGTCGCGTTTTTTCACCTGGCACTTTTGGTTCGGATTTTCGCTCTAGTGCACGATTTTGAGGTCCCAGGTTCGAAACCTTGATATCAATCGATTAATTGGCTAGGACTGAACAACTTTTGTTCTTACATATATATTCCAAATCTCTCCGGTAGCTTGTTGTAGAAGAAAATTTAATTCATTAGGCTCTGAGACAAACAAGGGCAGACAACCCGCTTGTATTCAACTGTGTTGTCCATTTAACCATGGTTTCATACTCGATGCATTGAAACCTTTCCATCGATATGCTTCAAGCCTGGGTTTGGTCGCATTTGGATCAGGACAACACGGCCGACAACCACCGGCATCTCGGTACGAATGTGGGTGGGGTAACAAAATTGAAATATTAAAACGGTCATAACTTTTGAACGGAGAAAGATAGAAAACCAAAGTAAATTGCAAAGTTGCTTGTCGTGACGAGATCTATCGACTGGTGTCATGTTTACCGTGTTCTCAATGCGACTGGCCGAGAAGGGGATTGAAAACCATTTCTGTCCAATTTTCGATCCGGCATAACTCAGGATCCATAGGAGATAGAAAGATAGTGTAAACAGTAAATTTGCTTCATTAGACAAGCCCTGTCGATTGCTGTCGCGTTTTTTCACCTAGCACTTTTGGATCGGATTTTCGCTCTAGTGCACGATTTTGAGGTTCCAGGTTCGAAACCTTGATATCAATCGATTTATTGGCTATGACTGAACAACTTTTGTTCTTACATATATATTCCAAATCTCTCCGGTAGCTTGTTATAAGAGAAGTTTTATTCATAAGGCTCTTACTCAAAAAGGGCAGACAACCCGCTTGTAGTAAGCCGAGTTGTCCATTTGACCATTGTGTCATACTCACTGCATTGAAACCTTTTCAACGATATGCTACAAGCCTAGATTTGGTCACATTTGGATCAGGACAACACGACCGACAACCACCGGCATCTCGGCACGAATGTGGGTGGGGTAACAAAATTGAAATATTAAAACCGTCATAACTTTTGAATGGAGAAAGATAGAAAACCAAAGTAAACTGCAAAGTTGCTTGTCCTGGTGAGATCTATCGACTGGTGTCATGTTTACCGTGTTCTCTATGCGACTGGTCAAGAAGGGGACCGAAAACCATTTCCGTCCGAAGTTCGATCCGGCATAACTCAGGATCCATAGGAGATAGAAAGATAGTGTAAACACTAAATTTGCTTCATTAGACAAGCCCTGTCGATTGCTGTCGCGTTTTTTCATCTAGCACTTTTGGTTCGGATTTTCGCTCTAGTGCGCGATTTTGAGGTTCCAGGTTCGAAACCTTGATATCAATCGATTTATTGGCTAGGACTGAACAACTTTTGTTCTTACATATATATTCCAAATCTCTCCGGTAGCTTGTTGTAGAAGAAAATTCAATTCATAAGGCTCTGAGACAAACAAGGGCAGACAACCCGCTTGTATTCAACTGTGTTGTCCATTTAACCATGGTTTCATACTCGATGCATTGAAACCTTTCCATCGATATGCTTCAAGCCTGGGTTTGGTCTCATTTGGATCAGGACAACACGGCCGACAACCACCGGCATCTCGGCACGAATGTGGGTGGGGTAATAAAATTCAAATATTAAAACCGTCATAACTTTTGAACGGAGAAAGATAGAAAACCAAAGTAAATTGCAAAGTTGCTTGTCGTGACGAGATCTATCGACTGGTGTCATGTTTACCGTGTTCTCTATGCGACTGGCCGAGAAGGGTTCTGAAAACCATTTCCGTCCGAAGTTCGATCCGGCATAACTCAGGATCCAACGGAGATAGAACTATAGTGTAAACAGTAAATTTGCTTCATTACACGAGCCCTGTCGATTGCTGTCGCGTTTTTTCACCTAGCACTTTTGGATCGGATTTTCGCTCTAGTGCACGATTTTGAGGTTCCAGGTTCGAAACCTTGATATCAATCGATTTATTGGCTAGGACTGAACACCTTTTGTTCTTACATATATATTCCAAATCTCTCCGGTGGATTGTTATAAGAGAAGTTTAAATCACTAGGCTCTGACTCAAACAAAGGCAGACAACCCGCTTGAATCAATCCGAGAAATCCATTTGATCATAGTGTCATACTCACTGGAAAGATAGTGTCAACAGTAATTTGCTTCATTGGACAAGCCTTGTCGATTACTGTCGCGTTCTTTCACCTAGCTGTTTTGGTTCGGATTTTTGCACTAGTGCACGATTTTGAGGTCCCAGGTTCGAAACCTTGGTATCAATCGATTTATTGGCTAGGGCTTAACAACTTTTGTTCTAACATATATATTCCAAATTTCTCCGGTAGCTTGTTGTAGAAGAAAATTCAATTCATAAAGCTCTTAGACAAACAAGGTAGGCAACCCACTTGTATTCAACCGAGTTGTCCATTTGACCAAAGTTTCATACTCACTGCATTGAAACCTTTCCAACGATATGCTTCAATCCTAGGTTTGGTCGCATTTGGATCAGGACAACACGGCCGACAACCTCCGGCCTCTCGGCACGAATGTGGATGTGGTAACAAAATTGAACTATTAAAACCGTCAAAACTTTTGAACGGAGTAAAATAGAACACCAAAGTAAATAGCAAAGCTGCTTGTCCTGATCAGGTCGATCGACTGATGCCATGTTTACTGGGTTTTCTAGGCGACTGGCCGAGAACGGTACCGAAAATCATTTCCGTTCAAAGTTCGAACCAGCATAACTCAGGATCCATAGGAGATGGAAAGATAGTGTAGACAATAAATTTGCCTCGTAAGACAATCCCTGTTGATTGCTGTCGCGTTTTTTCACCTAGCACTTTTGGTTCGGATTTTAGCTCCAGTGTACGATTTTTAAGTCCCAGGTTCGAAACCTTGTTATCAATCGCTCTATTGGCTAGGACTGAACAACTTTTGTTCTTACATATATATTCCAAATCTCTCCAGTAGCTTGTTGTAAGAGAAAACTTAATTCATTAGGCTCTGACACAAACAAGGGCAGCCAACTCGCTTAGATTCAGCGGAGTTGTCCATTTGACCATGGTGTCAAACTCACTGATTGAAACCTTTCCAACAATATGCTACAAGTCTGGGTTTGGTCGTATTTGGATCAGAACAACACGGCCGACAACCACCGGCCTCTCGGCATGAATGTGGGTGGAGTAACAAAATTGAAATATCAAAACCGTCATAACTTTTGAATGGAGAAAGATAGAAAACCAAAGTAAACTGCAACGTTGCCTGCCTGGTGAGATCCATCGATTGATATCATTTTTATGGGGTTCACTATGCAAATGGCACTTTTGGTTCGGATTTTCGCTCCAGTGTACGATTTTTAAGCCCCAGGTTCGAAACCTTGTAATCAATCGCTCTATTGGCTAGCACTGAACAACTTTTGTTCTTACATATATATTCCAAATCTCTCCGGTAGCTTGTTGTAAGATAAAACCTAATTCGTTAGGCTCACTTGGATTCAGCGGAGTTGTCCATTTGATCATGGTGTCAACCTCACTGCATTGAAACCTTTCCAACGATATGCTACAAGCATGGATTTGGTCGTATTTGGATCAGAACAACACGGCCGACAACCACCGGCCTCTCGGCACAAATGTGGGTGGAGTAACAAAATTGAAATATAAAACCGTCATAACTTTTGAATGGAGAAAGATAGAAAACCTTAGTACGCTGCAAAGTTGCTTGCCCTGGTGAGATCCATCGATTGATATCATGTTTATTGGGATCACTAGGCGAATGGCCGAGAACGGGACCGAACACCCAGGATCCATAGAAGATAGAAAGCTAGTGTAAACAGTAAATTTGCTTCATTAGACAAGCCCTGTCGATTGCTGTTGCGTTTTTTCACCTAGCATTTTTGGTTCGGATTTTCGCTCTAGTGATCTATTAGTAACAACTAGTGGTGTGTTTATACCTCAGTTGCAGAGTTTGGAGCCGGTAATGGCAATGTTCCGGATACGTTGTCAGTCCAATGACTTATCATATCAGAAATGATGATAGTGTCAACCGGTTCTTACTACCAACTTCACACAATTTAGCCTATTATGGTCAACACGGCTTCAATAAACAGTGCTGAACCTGACCAAAATGCTTGAATAAGTTATCGTTCTAAATCTGCACCATTAACTGCATACAAAGCTACAAATTCCACACTGGTTAATATACCATATTTGCAATAGTTTGCCTCCTTTAATGAATCAGAAATTGCGTAAATCCACAGTATTGGGATCTAAACCAGAGTTTCATTGTCTACATATTATAAAACAGCAAGTTCAGCTAACATCAACACACAAAATATGCAATCATTACAATAGTACAATTAGATAGACACCAAGAAACTGCAGTCTAAGATGAATGTGCTTGAACAAGACTCTAATCCTAATCTGTACAGTTACTCGATACTAAAATTTAATCGTTTTCCTCATATAGAAACGGAATGTCCCGTTTCTGTGTAAGTTACATTGTGGGAAATGGGTAAATGGAGCAATTGTTGGGAATCAGCAAATGTTCTTACAACGGTTTTAAAACTATTCAAACATTTCTTTTCTTCTATACATTTTTTTTCTTTTCACCAGACCTCTTCTCTGAGTCTAAATATAGCATATAAGGGAAAGGGGTACTAAATCAACCAGCATTAACATACTAGATATGTTAAGATTAAGCTAGTTTTAAGAGTCGGACAACGGAACAATGTAGACCCAGATCAATAGGCTCCCTAATCAACAGCTCTGCGGTTTACTCATGACACAATGCAACGTTCTTCACCTTATATGATTAAACCAAACAGCACAAGCGTGGATAAAAAAGATTCAACATCACCATTCCAAACAGGATGGTTTGCACAAACCAAAACATAATTTCAAGATACATCAAAGCATTAGATATACAATGGTTTACCTAGCAAAGTGAACTAGGTACTGCAGTGCTGAACCAGATCAGGGACCCCTTTAAGGTTTTCAACAATTTACCTTGCATATTAACCATCCTGAGAAACAACTTAGACCGAGATCAGAGGGTTCGAAAAAGTTCCTAATCCAGATCTATTTACTCATGACAAAACATACAAATTGAACGAACATCAACATACTAAATTTTGTAAGTTTGCCTACTCAGATTTAAACTGGAGCGCAATGTTTAGCAGATCCAGTGTGAAAAGAGGCCGATAATTACCAGTTATATTTAGAGAAATCTCAATTATTATCCTCTATTATCCATACTCTGCCACACACGCACTTTCACACGCACACACGCACGCACGCACGCACACACGCACACACACACACACACAACAACAACAACAACACCAACACACACAGACACACATACAGACACAAACACCACAGAAACGCACATAATATAAGTGCATGTAATAATATTATTAATAATAATAATAGTAATACATGGAATAATGATAATAATAATAATAATGATAATGACACTAATACTATTAATATCATTATTATTATTATCATCATCATCATCAACATTAATATGAATTATACATTTAATGTGAGCATGAATTCTGGAATTTGTATGCGCTAAGACTCATCGGGTAAATTATACCTGGCAAGATCTATTGCATTTAAAATAATGGAAACTTTCTCATCGGTACAAATCTTCAAAACTATTCTGGAAACGTTATTGTACTGTTGTTAAACCTAGAATGTAAAGCTATGCATACATGTATGCAGGAGCCAATGGCACATGAGAGGTTTATAACAGAGAGAAAAATCTGACCCAGGTCAATCTAAAATTTATTGCCCCCTAATTAGCTTTCCGACAGGGAAGCAGACTCCTAGCACATGTCCTGGCTATTTATCACCACTTTACTGTATAACTGTAAAGTCGTATGAATAATAGGTTCATTTCAGCGTTAGTTTAACCCTTCAACCTCAGAAAAAATAATTGGTTTCTGTTTCTATAAATATTTACAAGTTCATTTCAAACGGATCAAAGATAGCCATATGAGCTGGGTCGACACTGTTTGCAGATACAGTCAATGGCGGACTATAGAGTTGAAAGAGTTACAATGTAACACAGCGTAAACTTCACAGGAAATGGTTCAGGCTTAATTAAATATAATAGTTGAAAGCTTTATTTTTAGGCAAACGCTACGATTTTTGCGAGTTGTGTAATGATTTTCATCTTCGGTATGGTAACGAAAAGCAAAACATATTAAAATAGAGGTATGCATTTTCAGGCAAAGTGGTATTATCTTAACCCTTATCTTGCAGAATAAAGTGACATCTTCTTGAAGTTTCGTCTAATCCAATATTCAACATCGTTAGATGCACATCGAATTTGGTGAAAAAAAAATGTTCGAGCGACAAACAGCGTGGGTCATTCGGTGTCTGGTCCGGATCCAGACTGTTTCCAACTTCGGTCGTGGTCGCGCCTAGCACGATAAGTGTTAATAAACGGCAATTGTATCAAATATCGAAAATATATTCCTTACATCGAGATGTTCCATGACATGAATGCGTATAGTAGCCGTAAAGTAAAGAAAGTGTTAAGTACAAATATATAAGTTAAGGGTGCATAGAAGTATAATTGTAAATAATTAAATTTTATGATAAGAATTTTACGCCAACCTATTGTACTTGAAAGTAAATCGATTGAACTGTTTAAGATTCTTATGAAATGCAAAATATTGAACACATAGACCAAGTTTAAAGTAAAAGTTTCCTCCACTTTTCGGATTCAAGGCTCTCTACACGACATAGGAAATGGTCATGCTGTTAACATTTATACAGTGATTTATCACAAGCACCGCCATTGAAAAAAGGGCAAACAGACAATACATGTATGTTCAATTTGGTCTTGATCTACATTGCAGATATGCAGATATTATATGCACCGATGTAAGGGCTATACTTTGAATAGACAATGCGAAGCCTCAATAAAGCTTTATTACAGCTATCCAAAGTTTAAGCTCGGTAAATAAACATAAAGGAGCACTTAATCACAAACTCACTATATCAAACATACATGTTATAACATACAAGTATGGCAATGTTCGTTTAATAAATACATTCATTTCAATACTCATTTGAAGTTATTTCATTATTTCAATCAATTACAAATTCTATGGGAACAGAGCTGGTCCACGCTCTCTCCGCTCTCTTTCAATATGGGGTTAAACTGCAAATTATAGCATTAGTTTAGTTTATGAATATGAATATGATTAACAAGTTATTGTCAGTAAAACATCAGTCAAACACTAAGAAAGGAATTTGCTAAACATAATACAGAACAAATGAATTTAAACAACAGGAAGACATTTTCAATGAAAACTTGCAAAGTAGAAATTAACTTGAATTTAATTGTTCCTATACTGTAGAATGGCAGTACATTTTACCCTTTCCTTCATATAAACTATTTTAAAGCAATCGCAAACAGAGTAGACCCAGATCAGACAGTCCATATGGGAGCGGTCTGGTGAGGCTCTGCTCTGTTTGCTAAACGTGGAATAAACATAAAACAGAGAAATGGTTTAATCTAATACAAACTAAGATAGTAATACCAAATAGGAAAGGAATTTACATTTAACACAAACAACATAAACATCTACTTCCAAACAAAACATAACTGTTCTCTCTCAAATAAAGGGCTTGCACCGAACCCACCTATACATGCCAGACATGTCCAGTGCAATTGTATGCATGAGCGAGATTCCCATGATGCTACACAGCAAAGCAGAACCCTGCTGGGTAAAGGGAGACAACCCCCACAACTACAAAACATAATCAATAAGCTAACCTCATTTAACTCCCTTAAAATTCAAATTGTTACACACTTTTAAGACAAGATGCTAAGAAGCAAATATATGCACTAGGACGAGGGGTTGAATAACATATCCACTGTGGATAGGGACTAGAAACCTGGGGATGGGGCTGAAACGCATATTTATATATAGCCCGGAGTTCCGTTGTACCACGGTACTTATCTTTTTTTACAATAATAACTATATAAATAGACTAACTTGCTGTTTATTATTTTTTACACGTTTAGGGGTAAATGATTCCTGTACATCCATGTGAATATTATTTAATAAACACCGATATTTGCTGTTTTGTTTGGTGTTTTTACAACTGCCATATGTGTGATGTGATTTGAGGGAGTTTACCATTATATCACACTTATAATAGAATCGAGTCTATGGAGCACAAATCCAGTAATTTATTGTCACGATTGCTGTTTTTTTTAGGAATTATCAAAACTGGTGAAATAAACATCAAAAGTGGTGGGAAAAGGGCAAATACGAACTATTTACAGTTTTGTAGACAAATCTCATAATTTCCTACACAATATGGACATCTCAAGACACTTCAACTTCGTAAAACTTTAACTGGAGAGCAAAATGATAAATGTGTCCAGGATAAATAGTCACATATTTTCTCCACTTGACGAACACAACACCCGAACACAACACTTGCTAACTTAACCAATCCTTCTGGTTGCGTCTTGTCACACACATTATAGGGTGAAAAATGGAAATAATTCACTATTATGTTCCTTTATTCTTTCCATAGTTTTTTCCTTCATAACAAGGTCGAGGTTACTTGTCACATCAATAAGTTGTATATCGGATATAGGAGAATCAGACCACAGCTGTCAAAGTAGGTTCTGTATTGTTAAATAATTATGTGGGACTTTTTTGTGAAGGAAGCATCATGGAATCTATGAATATTCGCTACATTCATTCAAAATATATATAAAAGAGTATTTACTTTCCAGTTATCTCGACGTTTTCGGAGAAATGGCTCTTTCTGAACAAAATGTGACTTCCATGTTGTTGTTTTTTTATACAAATAGGGGCCTAGTTCATGATGTTATCCGCGAGAATTCCCGTGTTTATAAATACCGTGATACAATGGAACCCGTGATACAATGAGAAGGCAGTATATACTATGTATTCACTGATGGGAAGGACTGAAAAGCAGATATATTCACAGAGGGGATGGAATAAAAAGCAAACATATCCACTGAGGCGAATGCCTGAGCACACGATATATCCATTGAGGCGAGTGACAGGACAACTTATATATCTACTGCATGGAAGCAAAGCAAATATATCCACTGAGTCACTGATGCGAGGATCTAAACATATATCCACGAGGGGCTAATAAGTAGATGTATACACTGAGGCGAGGGGCTAAAAAGTAAATATATCCACTGAGAGGAGGGGTTTATAAGTAGATTATCCACTAACACGAGGGGCTAATAAGTAGATGTATCCACTGAGACGAGGGGCTAAATAAGTACATGAATCCACTGAGACGAGGGGCTAAAATATATATATCTCGACTGAGACGAGGGGCTTAAAAGTATAAACACTGGGACGAGGTGCTAAAAAGTACAAACATAAACTGACACGAGGGGCTTATTTATAAGTACACGTACATACATCCACTGAGACGAGGGGCTAAAAAGGACTTGCAGCCACTGAGAAGAGGGGCTAATAACTACATACATCCACTGAGACGAGGGGCTAAAAAGGACTTGCAGCCACTGAGAAGAGGGGCTAATAACTACATACATCCACTGAGACGAGGGGCTAAAAAGGACATAGATACATCCACTGAGACGATGGGCTAAAAAGTAATTACATCCACTGAGACGAGGGGCATAAAATTATATATATCCACGTACTGAGGCGACATGCTAAAAAGTACAAACATCCACAGAGACGAGGGGCTAAAACGGACTTGTAATTACATCCACAGAGACGAGGGGATAAAAAGGAATTACATCCACTGAGGCGAGGTTCTAAAAAGTACAAACGTCCACTGAGACGAGGGGCTATTAGGTACACACATCCACTGAGACGATGGGCTAAAACGGAGTTGCATCCACTGTGACGAGGTGCTTCTAAGTATATACATCCACTGAGAGACGGGCTATTAAGTATATACATGTACATTCACTGAGACGAGGGGCTAAAAAGTATATACATCCACTGAGGCGAAGTGCTAAAAAGTTAAATCATCTACTGGGACGAGGGGCTAATAAGTACATACATCCCCTAAGACGAGGGGCTAAAAAGGACTTCTATCCACTGAGACGAGGGGCTTAATTTTAAGCATATACATCCACTGAGGCGAGGTGCTAAAAAGTACAAACATCCACTGAGGCGAGGGGTTAATAAGTACACACAGCAACTGGGACGAGGGGCTAAAAAGGAGTTACAAGAAGCTTTATTTTCAGTCCGGTTTACAACAAATAACATTAGCTATACCAGAAGCTATGTGACGACTATAGTAACATAAAACAATAATACTTTAAAACAAACAGCCTGTAAACATAGGATAAGTTTAGCATATTGAAACAATACATATCAGATATATAGAAATATTTAAAATCTCAAGTTTAATTTAAATAGTTCTCACCATTTAAGATTCTAAGAAATTCCTAAAAAAGAAAGATCTAAGACAATAAATTGTCTTTGAAATCATTAATGCCTGTCTGTTAAGAGATCACATTTTTCATTAGATAAAAGGAGGCAATGCTGACATAGTAAAAAGGTGTCTCCACAGATTTGCCTCCCTTAATCATATGTATAAAGAGAAAATAGATCAAGCTTGTATTCAAGCGCGGAATTATACAGTAAAGTAGCATCCACTGAGGCGATATATATCGATGTGCTTAAAAATATATACATCCACTGAGACGAGGGGCTAAAAAGTACAAGCATCCACTGAGACGAGGGTCTTAAACGTATACATCCACTGAGGCGAGGAGTTAAAGGACAAATATAGTTTGCATTGTATTGTATCGTATCCACTGAAGAGAGGTGCTTAAAAGTACATACATCCAGACATTAGACTTAGATGATTTTAATAAATATGTGTTTCTGTTTTCAAACACAGACATGATAAAGGACTGTGCCAAAACCTTCTTTGACATTTACAGAGACGGCAAGTTTCACTTTGTAATATAGACTTGTTATTATTTTTTTTAGGTATCTGATGTTCCGGATATGTTTTAAATGATATAGTATCATATCATTTTAATTGATCTTTAAGTTTTTTAACAGATGTAGATTTTAAACACCGCGGAGTACTTTAGCTTGCTTTTGTTGATTATTCTTATTTCATTTTATACTCTCTTTTTAGACCGTTTTGGTATGTATTGGATCAGTATTGCAATTTGCAGTGGTCCGATTTTATTTGTGTCATACTGTGATGTCATAAACATATGTGTTATATATGACATGCATGCGATGTCATTTTTACCATCTCTTATAATTCCTTTATAGAATCGCTATATATATTATGCACTATTTGAAATGTTTATTGTATATGTTTTATATACTGAATGTGCATTGATGAGATGTAAATACAGATTCTAGCTATCATCCAAAGACCTATTATCATAAGTATAATTTGATACATCCACTGAGGCGAGGGGCGAAGAAGGGTCTGACAGACAGGACAGACAGACATACAGGCAGACAGACAAGCAGACTGTTAGAAAGACGTATAAATTTACGTGGAATGATAAGGGACGGGTATAAAGAGAATAAAAGGAAGGTGGAGACTGTCTTTTATGTCTAAAATGCAGACTACATGACCGAATCTGTTCCAATAGTTTTGGAAATATGTTCTTTCTAATATATATCAGAAATGTGTTCTTTTCGCTTATTAGGTGAGCGTAACTAATTAGTTTTAAATGTCCATTAAGCGGACCTAAATTCTAAATGATAGTTTGATACTGAACAAAAGTTTTGGCATAAGAAACCCAAAATACTATTGACTGTTGCACTTGTCCTCTTAACCAGAGACGTATTTATAGGTCTCTGACTTAGCATACAACAATATATGGTCCTTTCGTTCTTTTAATTCAGATGTAACCACCAAAGCAAAATCCACTTAAACAGCTTGAAAAGAAGGCGGAGCAGTTTATTACGGGTTTATTACTCCGCCCCTCAGCCTACAGGTGCTCGCCTGACTGGATGTTCTTTAGCATAGAGTATACCCCCAATCTTATTTGAAACAGTATTTTTCAAATTAGTCTAAGTATTTAGATTATTTTGACTGAAAAACAACAAAAAGCAAGCTGATCTGACCATATTTGAATGATCTGGGAGCCTTCGAAAAGTCGACCCCTGTCGGCTAAATTGGCTATGCGGAATAAGCTGTTAGATGGCGATGTAGGCGAAAACTAAAATCCTAATTTCTTGAAAAGTTTTCATTTGATCTTGATGAAATAAATGGCATAGCATCTCTCAGGCATTGATCTGTTAGAAAACAGCCAAATTATTAACTCTGATTCACAAAAAATACCCTTAAACTGGATATTTTAGTGATAACTGGTGTAAAATTTGGCTGAAATTCTTCAGTTTAAGACTAAAATTGTCTATAAAATGGCCTAATCATGAAGATCTTATACTGAGTTTGGATCCAGATCCTTATTTTAGCATGGACAAGCAAGTTCGAAATGCTAAATCGGGTTGAAATGATCGTCGCTTGTGATCAGCGCCCTAAAGAAGATGTACGGTATGAGTCGGCTTTCATGCCCCCGCGACAGGCACCTCTCCTTTCCAGAAGGGTATTTCAAGCACAAGAAGCAGAAAAAGACTGCCCAATCAGATTTCACTCAACAGTGCAGGGTTAATTTTAGCATAAAAGGACATTGTTTCCTATGGTTTGCATACCTTCAGTCACTGTCAGCATTAATCGAAGATCTCAGTCGCATGTAGCCGGCTTCGGCGGAAGCAGCACCGAGTAGCCGCAAAAGCCTTTTCACCATAGACCGGCTGGTATTTCCTGTCATGCTCAGTGGTGTTGTACATGGTTCCTACCCCAGCGCAAAGAACTGGCTCAAAGAATATGCCACACAAAGCCAAACTATGGAAAAAATGTGTCCTTCGTGATGTGCCGCCAAGGCCTGAAAAACAGGGAAACCACATAAAATATACAAAAATCCTTGAAAAATGCTTTAAGATACATGTTCAGAACTCTAATTTGAGTGTTTATGTTATGATTTAGCTAAATATTGTTGTTTCTTTAGTGAAACTGTCAAGTTATGAGAAATTCACAATAAAAACAATGCTTTGTTACCTTTCTAAAGTCATCTGACCAACTTAGCTTCACCATATTCAAAGAACCCCATAACAGAGGGCACTAAAACTTCAAAACTCAAGGCCAGCAGATACAAATAGATTTCAGAAATAGAAATAGCATTCTTTTCCCTTGCTTAGCAGCCACAGAAATTACAGTCGCGTCTGTCTGAAGCTACAAATAAGGGTTAAGAGTCGCCCGCTTTGCATGCTTGATGAACAATCTTTAGCGGTTACAATTTATGTAGAGCTCTGCACTGTTAAAGTTATTAAATGTAGAAAAAATGCAATAAAACTAGAAAGAGACACTCTGAAAATGCAAATTTGATTGAGATGAATATTAGATCTTGGAAATTATGTAAGAAAACACATTGGAAGAGCCAAATAAAATGACAGGAAGCACCGAAAGAGTCGGTCGCGCCGCTAGATCCAATGAAAAACTGCGATTTATGCGCTTCAAGCTAAATTTATGAGATGCTAAATGCTGGAATCTGTCCGAAACTTCACGAAATACTTTACTTTGCCAAATTTGATACATATGAGGGACCTTTGATTCCAGAAAAAGATATTTCTCCAGCAGGGAGATGTCAAAAAGTAGCCTAAGGCAATTTTAGGAAGGCTTTCGGGCGATACCGACACTTCAAAGTTGCCCGTCATTAGCCAAAATTTCTCAATTTAATAAAAAATGCTTGAAATTCAACAAAAATATACTCAGCCAGGTTGTTCTATGCTGTTTAGATCCAGATCACAGAGCCTATCAAGGCCAAATAGTCTGATATAAGTGCAGGAGAGGTCTTTATACTGAACCGTTTAACACATTTTTTTAAAAAATCTCAATTTCTTCAAATTTACTGAGATCTGTTGAAAACTCTCTCATGTGCAAGCTTCTTTAGTCATAAATTACCTACATGTGAAATTTCAGGGCAGTAATCCTTACCGTTTTGAAGATATTCCATTTTAACAGTTTCTGTTATAGGTGTGAGCCCGGTCACTTTTGCCCTTCTTTATTCTATGTAAAAACAGGCATTTTCTGCATCCCATAGCTACTTCCAGGCATAGATTTGGGTTATACCCTCTTAACACGTTCATATTTAGTCCAAACACAGTCTCTAGATCACCAGAAAACAAGGTCAAGAACGTTGACTTTTTTCGCTACACACAAAAGTATGTACACACCGTCTATTTTCGCTTTAAATTTGGGCCATTCTGACGCTCCACACACATATTTCCCAACATCCACCAGAGGAAGTAGTCCTGCAAGAGAGTCACAAAAAATGACCCCAATGGGCAGAGAATACACACAATAACTTGAAAATATGCAATTATTCAGCCAGTCAAGTTCTTAAGAGACACTTATTAGCTCATATTTAAAGCACTGCAGTTCTAAAGAACTACTTCTTACTGTACTACGACCTCCGGAAGCAATTGCTCACCGGGGTCACACCAGAGTATCCCCATCAGCAGTGAGTTCAGTAAAGGCGAACGGTTGCAACCGATTGCTACCGATTGCAATCGGTGTTAACTGAACGCTCCGTAAGCCGAATACATTCGCAACCGGTTGCAATCACTCCACGGAGGTAGAGTGCGAAGAAAATCAAAATGGCGGAGGGGTAAGTTTAGTCATTTGGTGTGTTGTTATTTTGTGCGATTGCATCTGTCTAATGCGTTTGCATGTTAAGTGCATAGCAGAAATGCATTTGTCCCTCATTTGAACGGATATTTCTTTGGATATCGGACACATATCTCGTTATATTCTTACGTAGTTTATATTTATCGACAAAATTGTACATTATTCGCCGCAATTACTGTACGTACTCTACACTTATAAAATTTCGGAGTTTGATTGACACCGTATTCATATGCGGTGTAGTTATAAAGAGACATGTTTACTTGTAAACACATCACTACAGGGTAAGAAAATAACATCTATGCAGTAGTCTGTTATTGGTGATGCCGGCTTTTAAAAATGATTTAGCGTGGTCCAACCAGTTTTCGAACACCTAAGGCTTATTTTTTTTATTTCAACCGAGAAAAATCAGCGGATGTCATTTGCACATTTTATTTCATTGTTAACGAAAACGTGACATGTACATGTCTCTGTTTACAGTGGGAGTAACTGTATGTAATTGTGTGATGTTCTATAGACGTGTATGAATTACTTGCCCTGACACTACATATACGCTTAATAATGGCTACATCTATTGCATGTATGGTAATAATTATTGTTTATTTTTTCTTTTTGTGTTCATGTATCATGTAAGAAGTTATATATTATATAAATGATTTGTGTAACATCTACCTGTATTGAAAGATCTGTATTTTTATGTTTGTAGAAAGCAGATAATTATATGTTCATCACTCATGAATCAAGAAACAACAAAGAATTTCATTTGACTGATAATATAATTTAGGCATATTCTGAAGTTACATATCAATTATTAATACGCAATAAGCATATGTTCAAATGAGTCAATTGACAGCTGTCAAATATATAATCGCTACAATTAATATCATGGAAAATATGACAATGATTAACATAACGTTTGCACATTATAAATAATCATTACATAATATTCATCATGAAGCAGGGAGGTGCGGGCGGGCAAAAGAAAAAATTTTCAACGTGTAACTTCGTCGTCAAATACAGAATGACGAGAAAAGGAATTCATGCCATGAATATTCAGCGCCAAAACTCAACAGCCAATGAGAATAAGGCAACAATATAATAGCCAATGATTTGACATGTGTACATTTGGTAACCTAACAACCGGCGAGAACCAATCAGAATGAGAGTTACAAAACAACTCGTTCAGGCCAAATAATTAAGTTATTTTTAGATCAAAATAATGTAAATTATATGTTCATCACTCATGAATCAAGAAACAACAAAGAATTTCATTTGACTGATAATATAATTTAGGCATATTCTGAAGTTACATATCAATTATTAATACGCAATAAGCATATGTTCAAATGAGTCAATTGACAGCTGTCAAATATATAATCGCTACAATTAATATCATGGAAAATATGACAATGATTAACATAACGTTTGCACATTATAAATAATCATTACATAATATTCATCATGAAGCCAAACCATGGGCCAACACAACTCAAAAAGGCAAACCAACTAAGAGACTTTCATATAATCTCCTTAGAAGTATTGACTTCAAACTGGCCATCACCAACTTGCAAGCCAGAATCCAATCTCATGGAACAGTGTGCCAAGAGCAGAGGATATACAATAAACAAAGACGATAAAATTCAAGAAGTGGACAAAAGGCAACAGCTACTAAAAGATGTACATCTAATCTAAATAGTAGCTTAAACCTCAAACTGGCCATCGCCATTTTGCAAGCTTAAAAACCCCCTCTAAGAAACCAAGTGTCAAAGACGGAGGTACAAAACCTGGACAAAGTAAAGTCCACACATAAATTCAAGACAAAACCAACTGAACTTTGAAACAATCCAAAACTTCATTTCAAATGAGAAATGGTGTTGATAAAAAACTCTTTCAAACGCCTAATGCCTTCAAAATTCAAATGTAAACCCCCATCTCTAACACTAAAATATTCACGTTTTGGAATACCACATTTCAAGAAGGGCTTAAACGTACGGATAAAAACAACCTTTCTGCTCTTACAGAGAGAGACTAAACGATTATTAATGTTCTTTACACGAACACCTGTTGTTTCAAAGTCAATTGGCCTTGGAATGATAGCTGAAATCAAAATACCGCAACGAGATCTTTATTTCACAACAGAAATTAAATCGTTATACAAGGCAATAATCTCCTCCTCCAAGAGAGTACCACTAATGTCATTAGTTCCCACATGTAAAATAACATAGTCTGACGATAAGTCCACATAACCTTGAGATATCCGACTAGTAAGTCTCGAAATATTAATACCGGGAAAAGCTAAAACTTTGGTACTCCAAATCCCAGTCACATGTTTTGCCATAGAGTCTGATATAATGGTACATTTACGCAGAGGAGCATTCTTGACTTGCTCTGAAATAACACAAAATTACAACAAGCTAAAAACTAATCAAAATAAAAATTACCTGACATGCTTTTAACAATCTGCAACTTATTAGACAAATCTAACGAAATATATCTCTTATAAGCATCAGAACGCCAATCCCCAAGTAATTGAATCTCATCAGCAGAAACATTACTTCTAAAGGCAAGTGTAGCAAATCCTCTACGGAAAGAATGCGAAGAATATAAAGATGAATCTAAATCAAGCACATCTAATAACTCTCTAAATTTCTTTTGAAAAAGATGATATGTAACTGGTCTACCATTAGGTAATAAAAATAAAGGACCATCCTTCTTACTCCTGACAATATTAATCATCCTAGTATAAGCCCTAACAGGACATAATTTGGAACCAGGCAAACGCAAAAGGGGAGTTTGCAAAACACGCTCACCAAACTGTAAAGTCTTAGTCCAATTTAAAGTTACTACCAAATTTTCATCAAAATCAGAAATATCAGATTTGAACAAACATTTATGCTTTTCTATATCTTTAAACGTAGTAGGAACTAAATTAGATTTTCGAGCAAGCAAGAAAAAGGCAAACAAAAATAAACACCAATACACATAATTTTCAGTATTTTGCCAATCAATAACTTTATACATCTTAAATAACAACAAAGGAGTGACTGGCTCTGCCTGCTTCACCATGTGACCCTTTATTCTAGTAATACCTCTTAAAGAAAAATTTATCAAATATTGATTAATGTCATCCAAACAATACCCCAATAACTTATGAATTGTACGGACTCCACTCAAATAATTACGAATACTAGAAACTGACTTAAAAGATCTACTTAAAAATTGTGCATACAACTGCAACGTTTTAGTAGAACAAGGCAAAAAACATAAATCAAAATATATACAAAACAGGAGAAAAGATTCCCATTGAATCTTCAAATTTTTCCGAGATCCTTCAGATAAGGCTAACAAATGAGAAGACCTCAAATCAGACTTAATGGACCTCAACTGTACATCTGAAAGAAAGAATATGAATCACCAATTATTTACAAAAATAAAATCCTGATCTCTGACTTCATCAACAAACAAATGCCAATTTGTAGTCAAATCAAAAAATTCAGATCTAGATTTAGGATCCGTATACCATCTAGATAAGCAATCCGAGACACGATTTTCAGTACTAGTCAAATGCACAGCATTGATCTCGCACTGGTTAAGACTCGTCAAATAACAAACTTCTCGCAATCCTTCTTGAAGAAAAATACATCTTGATCTACCTGAATTCAAAATCTGACACACTGCTTGATTATCACAAAACAACTTAATCCTCTTACCCTTAAACTCAGAAGACCATAATTTCAAAGCTATGGTAATACTCAACAATTCAAGAACTGCAATTGAGAAACCTTTCTGAATAACAAAATCAGGAAACAGTACATGAAAGAATCTGCCCTGAAAGAAACCACCACATCCTGACAAACAAGCATCTGTGGAAAAAACAGCATCAGGAGACGACCAATCGTCATATAACAAAATGGAAACCCCATTAAACTGATACAGAAATTTGTTCCACCACTCAATGTCTTTTTTGACTTCCAATGGAATTTCAACACACACATGAGAAGCATAACTATACAATTCCTTCAACCAATTAAACAACCTGCTAATAAAAACTCGTCCTGACCTAACACAAGCAGCCACAAAATTTAACTTGCCTATAAGAGATTGAACTTCCTTCAATGTTGCCTCAGACTTGGAAAGCCAAAATCGCACTAAATTCTTTATTTCCTCCAAACGCTCTGGAACAACCTCCATAGTCATTGTTATTGTATTGAACAGAACACCCAAAAAGGTCATAATCTCAGACGGTGGACAAGCTTTATCAACAGATTCTTTCAAACCACACTTCTTTAAAACCATTCCTAGACAGTTGTAAGAAAACTCCGCTAACTCCTTTCTTTCAGCACCTGCTAAATCATCTAAATAATTCAGAATAAAAACACCAATCCTAAACATAATATAAGCAATGGCATTAGTAACCCTTTGACAAATAGCAGCTGCAGATCTTAAACCCATACTTAAAACCGTGTCACAAAAAATATGTTTCTTCCAGCAAAAGGCAACTAAAATGTAATTACTGGGACAAATACTTATCTGTCTATATGCTTTCCTAAGATCCTTTTTAAACAAAAGACAACCTTGTCCTTTCGATTTGATCAATTGTATAAAATCATCAATCTTAGGAAAAACTAGATCTACATTTTCACCTAAATAAACATCCTTGTCAACAAAATCATTAACAGCCAAACCTTGAGGCATACTTAAATCTAAAATAACTCTACGCTCAGTGGTATCCTTCTTTGGCACTGTATTCAAAGGAGAAACTTTCAATTGAGAATGAAAAGGATTTCTTTTAAAAGGACCCAAAATACAAGAACTTGAAGCCTCCTTCCCCAAATAAATATTGATATCTTCCACATAATCATCTGCTCCCTTATGATTTCTGTATTTCCATGTCTCTATTTCTTTAAACTGATTCTCTTTACCAGAATAACCAATTGGAAAACCAAATTTCAAAAGATCACACACTAATAAATCCTTGTAATCTGGGCCCAACATTCTTTTCATAAATTCTATATCTATAAATTTATTAACAGCTATTCTACAACCTTCAAAATTGTATAGACCTGACTGGTAACAGGTCACTTCGGCCAATTTTCAACTCGGCCACGGTCCAATTCGGCCAAATTCCATCTCGTCCTAACCCATTTGGTCCAACTCGGCCAACTTTTATATTGACGGTTTTCATACATTCTTTTATTTTAGATAAGATTCTAATACAGTAAAACCTCTCTATTACTATCACTGAAGTACGTTAACTATCTGATGTTCAATGCAGGCGAATGCTTATACCAAGCCTATTCAAGGTGAATGTGAAACAGAAAGCTGATTCACCTTCACCTTTCGTTAATTTAAGCTACCACCTGTCTTTCATAAAACGAATTAGCCCTCTTTTTAGGGGTCGTAATAAAGAGGTTTTACTGTATTTTATGTCTTTGTTGAGAAGATACATACACCATAACATACAGAAACACAATTAAATGGAACAAGATACAAGGAACAAGGTATTAACTTCACTTATATATTTTATTACATGAATTAAATAACCTGTGAAATAATTACCGTCTGATGACAAATAATAGTACAGTAGAGAAAACGTTATTCTTTCCCAATAAACGCGCTTATGTTGAAACCATTTTGTCCACTGCAAACAATTTGGAGCCAGATCAGACGCCGGGTAACCCAAACTGTCACTCAGATGAAGATAATTTCCAGAATTTCTAAACATTGTCAATATCTTAATTTTATTGCATTGCGTTTGCGTTTCTTTTGCGTTTAAACGGGAAAGAATAACGTTTTTTCCACTGTAGAAGGCAATGTAAACCATGTCTTATTGCAATGCAAAATTATATGCATCTGATTCGAGTTTGGCCTAGACGGGCCAAATATTGTATATAATACTAATTAAAAATTCATTATTGCTACGTGTCATTTTTATGGAGCACATATATAGGGCATGCGAGCACAAATATGAAAAGTGGAAAAGTAACTCAGTAACTCAGAGTAATTCACACGCTTATATACAATCATTTGCAGTATCGTATCAGAACAAAAGCAGGTCTGTTCAATGCGGGACATAAGTCACACAGCAAGCTCTGAAAGCAGCTTCCTGCATCGCTCGTGTCGCGCATTAATAAGCCAACTTTGTAATCTGTTAATTAATTGGTATTTAGTCCTATTAAAATGTACATCGTGCAATTTCATCTAATCAAATTTAATGTAAGAAGTACCAATCAAATCTTTTTTTTCTTACATACTACAGAAAACTGCAAATTAATTAAATAATGGATGTTTGATGTATGTTTATCTTATTGATTGGGTGCTAATTAGTTTCACGGTCACCTTTCAGTTTAACGTAAACATAATAAGTGATACAAACATATATGTAAATAACACTAATTAGCTCCTGAGTGGGGATTTAACTACGTTTAAAGCACCGGTAGCTAATTGGCAATCATTTTGTATCAATCAAATTGCTATTCTTTTGATCTTATGCACCAATTTCTGAAAACAGAATAGACCCATACCACTACCAGATGGCTACTATATGAGCTATTGGATCAGGTTCTGTCCTGCTTGTTTATTGAATAAAATAAGTATAAATCTGAAGTCTCTAGTAAACCATGTTAAGGACTAACGATTTTTTGGCCGAGCTGGGTCGATTGAATCTGGCCGATTAGGACTAGGACGAGTTGGACCAGGCCGACTTTTAAATTGGCCGAGTTGACCCGCATTCACCTGACTGAGATACTTTTTTGTGAATCAAAACCTTGTCAATGATATCATCATTTCCATTACGTTTTGTAGCTAAACAAACTTTACACTTTACAGAATGTTTACAAATACACCTATCAATATTCAGATGCTCATTCAAAATTGGGCTGACCCTATCAAGAAATTCAGGATAAAAAGAATTTATTACAGACTCTTGCTGACAAACATGCTCATTCAAAATACAAAAACGATCTTGCAGTCAATCCTTCGCATGGGGACATGAAGTCGAGCACTCCGGATGATCAAGTTTCAATTTATCCTTCAACCAACATGAAGCGCAAATGTGATGAGCTAATCTCATTACTCCTTTAACAACCATAGTATGAGGAGATTTGCTAAAACATTTATTCCTTTGGAACTGACTACAGAACCAGACTTTGTCTGAATCCAATTTATCAGACTTGACTTTAACACCTCTGCCTTTTGGCAAAGAAACATTGTCAGCTCTATGACCAGAAAGAACAGCAGTTTCAACATAGCTAAATGAGTCCCCCCATTTCAATAAACCTAATTCAATTTCTCTTAACACAGCTGCATATAAGGCCTTCACAACTGTAAAATTATAAGACGAGTTCAAATACATTAATTATTCTTTTCAACAGATCAATCCTAGCCTTTCTTTCAGAGAGATATGATTTCAAGCTCTCCTGCAACAAATAAATTAATATCTAACTTGTCAAAGGAAATTGAACCATTAACAAATTCAAAACGAAGATGAGACTGCGGATATCTTTGTCGATTCTTAACTCGATCACTGGCTTTTGAAACAATGCCAGATTTCCTTTTGCTCTTTTTTGACTTTGATTTCTTACCTTTTTTCTTTCTTACCTCTAAATCAGAATCCGTGTCAAAATCAGAATCTGATACAGAACTCGAAGAACTCGAAACTGCCCTATATATATTCCCTTTCTTCTTTCGATTTCCAGACCTAATAAAACGACTTTCATTAGAACTATCATCAGTTGAACAAGATTTCTTCTTCAACCGCCTAGATTTTGAAGAAATATCAAAAGAAGAATCAGAATCATCATCAGAACTCGATGAATCTAACAAATTAAAGCCCATTTTGCTAATTGTTGCCTTAACCTTCTTTCTCAATTTAACGTCTTTCCTCAAATCACCTAAAGTCAACTTATCACTTTTTACTTTAGCAGCAGCCGCCCCTTTCACTTTGGAGTCCAGTCCACATTCACGCAGAAATAAACTACTCTCACCTCGAAGCTGGGACACCACCTCTTTCTTTTCCTGAATCTTACGCCTCAACTCGTCTGCCTCTGACCTCTGAAGTAATTCTAAGGGAGGAAAAGTTACTGGCCTCTTCCAGGATTCGAACTCCGGACCTCTGGACTGCTAGTCCGACACTCTAACCATGTCGCTAAAGGGTTAACCCAACAGCAAGGCTGTTGGAGATGCCTTACATAGGCCGATCACTACACTCCCCTCCCTCTTAACCTTTAGGAGCCAGGCATATGATATACCCATGCCCTGCAAACCCGCATGCCCCTAACACTTTACATGCATCCCCGCTTACGAACCGAATTATCCTCGTCGCCAATGAAGTAATTCTAAGGGAGGAAAAGTTACTGGCCTCTTCCAGGATTCGAACTCCGGACCTCTGGACTGCTAGTCCGACACTCTAACCATGTCGCTAAAGGGTTAACCCAACAGCAAGGCTGTTGGAGATGCCTTACATAGGCCGATCACTACACCTCTGTCGCATTAAATCAACCTCCTCACGCTCCAAAGACTGAAACTCTTCTCGCATCCTCTGCAATCCATCCGACCCACCGGAAGCCGTCTCCAATCTCTCAGAGTTATCTTCTCCTACCTTCAGTCCGAAAGGGTCCAAAACGTCACCTACTACTCCCTCATGCATAGCTTTATAATCTTTCCTACTGGATCTAGCCGGCAACTTCTTCTTATCCTCCCCTTTCTCAACGTCCGACATGACACCAAATTAAATATTCACAGAACATAAAAATATAGTCAATCAAGTAAAACTCATTTCCGAAGAAAAGACACCCCTTCGATATTCTGGGACTGCTTCTAATATAACGTTCGTAATCAAAATAAAAAGTCTAATCCATAAAATAAATTCAACAAAGTTGAATAAATATCTGTATGTCAATAATCAACAATTCTTCAATAGAAAATTTTTTCAACGTGTAACTTCGTCGTCAAATACAGAATGACGAGAAAAGGAATTCATGCCATGAATATTCAGCGCCAAAACTCAACAGCCAATGAGAATAAGGCAACAATATAATAGCCAATGATTTGACATGTGTACATTTGGTAACCTAACAACCGGCGAGAACCAATCAGAATGAGAGTTACAAAACAACTCGTTCAGGCCAAATAATTAAGTTATTTTTAGATCAAAATAATGTACATCTATATGCTGGAAATAAATGGCCTGTGATTAGGAGGATTCCCCAATTATTTGGAGCTGACCATACACATGTTAATGCAACCTGTCGCAAACAGAACACAACCATATGCATCTTCTAAAGCAGCCACCAGATCATCTCCAATGGAAAAAAAAACACCCATCCAAGCTTCAAATGCATGAGAGAACTTCAGGGATACTGAAATACAGCAGAACCTCTATTTAGTGGCAATGTAATGATTAAATGAATAAACAGGGGTGCTTTCTGTGTATGCAGGACAAAAGTAGTGCTTGAATTGGAGCTCTATATATATTCATCCTGCAGGAACATTTTCCTTCATATAAACAGCTTTTCCAGACAGCTCCAATAGAAATAGATTGAGCATGATCTGCTCTGTTTGGTTATTGAATTTCATTATTTGATAGATCTGTTTCTTTACTTTCTGAAATGGCTACCATGTTCCACCTTCCATATTTCATTACAACTATGTTGTCCATGAATATTCAGTAGGTATTTACATTTGGAATAAACATAGAAAGGGTTCAGTGGCTTTTGTAGAGAGGCTTCACTGTATGTTGAGTTTTATTTTGTAGTTAAAAAATGATCTAGATAAAGATTGTGTTGGTGCACTTTGAGAGTAAAAGGGTTCCTTAACTCTCATAGAGCCTCCTGAATGTAGGAACTCTTGTTGAATAAAGTCTCAGACAGTCAAGTTCAATACAGTCAGTGTAGTTTAATGGTAGAACACCTTCTTGCCTAGGGTTGAGAAGGAAGTCTGGGTTCAAATCCCAGCACTGGCTATTGGAGAAGGTTTGAGATGAATTTGTGCATTATTTTAGTTCATTAAATAGAACTTACTTAATTCTAAGAAAATTACTTCATACAGTACATATTTCATTGTATTTTTAACGAATTTGGTTATCTAACCCTTTACTCCTTTGCAAACAGAATAGACCCATACCAGAAGCTCATGTACTGTAGTAGCCGTCTGATAAGGGTTTGTTTATTGATTTGGTGTTACAATTTCTGTCACAGCCAAACATTCCTGTGTTAATGTGCCATTTTTAAAATTCTATCAGATATCATTTTTAATATATTGTAAGACAATAGATTATAGAGCTATGTGTGCATCTTAGTATTAAACGTAGCACGCAGGTAGAGTAATAATACATAAAAAAATTATTGCAGATAAGTCCAATGTGTAATGATATGTTAAGCCACCTGTGGATAGTCTATGCATGCTGACCTTTGCTTATCTCTGTATTTCCCGCGCTAGCCGCCTACAGCTTCAGTCTATATTAAATGTTAGAACTGTACACACGTTCTTCGACTCTTGTATGCATCCTGCTTTAGATTTCGGATCTAACAAACATTACATGGTGTCAGAAGTGCAGAACTTTACATCTGTGTAACATAATGGAGTTAATTGGTGCTAGCATTCCCCAGATGGACTGGAACAGCACAAATTTGCCAGAGGCTTGGGAAAAATTCCAACGCCATGCAGAACTCATGTTCACTGGCCCCCTCAAGGAAAAAAGCAACGAGGAAAAAGCTTCGTATCTCCTGTTGTGGGTGGGGGATAAAGGCAGAGACATACGGCACACATGGAAAGACGTAAGTGCCGAAGACGCAAAGGTACCTGAGACATTCTTTAGAAAGTATAAGGAATATGTTCAGCCCAAACTGAACCCAATCTTTGCCAGATTTAAGTTCAGCAATATTGTTCAAGGAGCGGACGGAATTGAATCATTCGTTACAAAATTACAGCTAGCCTCTAAGGACTGTGATTACGAGGAAAAGACAGACGAAATGATCCGTGACCGGATAGTATTCGGGACGTCTTCAGGAAGATTACGTGAGAAACTAATCAACGAGGGCAAGAATTTGACTCTGGATAAAGCTATCCAAATTGCCCAAAATTACGAATATTCCAGAGAACAGCTTCGGACAATGCATGCATTTGGAGAACCACTCTATGGTGCGTCTGGATCAGTAGACCACATCCGACGTCAGCGTGACGACGCGAGTGCAAATGGCGGCAGACGACACAAGACCGTGCATAAGACGGATAAACGAAAAGGACAGAAACAGTCCATTAGAAAGTGTCAAAACTGTGGAAACGCTCACTGGAACACTGACAAGTGTACCGCAAAGGGAAAACAGTGCCACATTTGTAACAAGTGGAACCATTTTGCACCTGTGTGCAAATCAAACAAAGTGAATGAGTTGCAAGTGAGACAGGATATTTCTTCGAGTGAGGATGAGAGCAGTTATTTTGTGGATACCATAAAGAGCACAGGTAATTTGGCTTCACAGGCACACATAACTCTCTTATTAGGTCCCACAAACAAACCAGTCAATTTTAAGCTTGACACTGGTTCCATGGTCAATGTACTGGCACGCAGTATTTACAAGCAGCTTAAGGCTCATGGTCCCTTAGCTGTACCCCCGCATAAATTGACCTCATACACCGGTGATTCTCTCAGTGTGCTTGGCACAATAGTCTTGCCATGTAGATACAAAGATAAGAGAATTGTTACAAAGTTCTATGTAGTAGACACAACTTCTCAACCCCTTCTCAGCTTGAACACATCAGTTGAGCTCGAGCTTATCAAGCTCACATATGCCATTGACAAAACTGATCTTAAACATGGCATTAAGACAGAATATGCCGACTTATTTGAAGGTATTGGTCTTCTCCCGGGCGAGTGCAGACTGCAGCTGCGCCCAGACGCAATTCCTGTGGTCAACCCTCCAAGACGAGTTCCCCATGCACTTAAGCAAAAGCTCAAGGAAGAGCTAGATAACATGGAAAGGCAATCTATCATTGTCAAGGTTAAAGAACCTACAGAGTGGGTCAACCCTCTTGTTTGCGTAGAAAAACAAAAAACAGGCAAATTACACGCATTTGCATTGACCCAAAGCATTTGAATGACGCACTTTTACGACCTCACTACCCAATGAGAACACTTGAGGAAGTAGCCTCTGACCTTTCTGGTGCGCGCTATTTCTCTGTCCTTGATGCAAAATCGGGTTACTGGAGCATCAAACTGACAGAAGAGTCGTCCTATCTCTGTACGGTTGGTACTCCGTATGGACGTTACCGTTTCTTACGTCTTCCGTTTGGCATCAAATCTAGTCAAGACGAATTCCAAAGAAAAATGGACGAATGCTTTGAGGGTCTAAAAGGAGTCAAATGCATTGTAGACGACATTTTGGTTCATGGCAAAACCAAACAAGAACATGACGCAAACTTACGCAATGTACTTGGACGTTGTAGAGAAAAGGGAATTAAGTTAAACCCTGACAAATCCAAGATTGGATTGACAGAAGTCCCATACTTTGGTCATGTACTAAGTTCAGAGGGACTCAAACCTGACCCAAACAAGGTATCTGCCGTTTTGCAAATGAAAGCTCCCCAGTCAAAAGGTGAACTGGAAACGCTTCTAGGAATGGTCACATATCTCAGCAATTCTCACCAAATTTGGCTGAGCTAACAAGTCCATTACGAGCCCTTCTCAAACAAGACGCTCAGTTTTATTGGGACAAACAGCAAGACAAAGCATTTGCAAATATCAAGACGGCACTCACAGAGAGTCCAGTCTTAGCATTTTATGACGCAGACAAACCTGTGACTCTACAAGTTGACAGTTCCAAATACGGGTTAGGTGCATGCTTATTGCAGGAAGGTAAACCTGTAATATATGCATCCAAATCTCTGACTCCGACAGAAATAGGGTATGCCCAAATTGAAAAAGAAATGTTAGCAATCCTATTCGGATGCAAACGCTTCCATCACTATGTTTATGGACGACATGCAGTTGTGGAATCAGACCACAAACCACTGGAAATTATTATGAAAAAGCCACTTTCATCAGCCCCAGCTAGACTGCAGCGTATGCTTTTGCAACTGCAGGCATATGACATAACAATAACACATGTCCCAGGGAAATGTATTCCCTTAGCCGACACGTTGTCAAGAAATTTCGTTGACGACACATATCCAGACCTCATGGACGGCCTAGACTTTCAGATACACTCAGTTGACTCAACGCCAAACATGAGTGGTCAAAGGTTAAAGGAAGTTAGGGATGCGACGGACAGTGACAACCAATTTTGCGTTCTAAAACGCACTATCCTAGATGGATGGCCTAACAATAGACAAGAATGTCCCTCTGCTATAATGCAATATTGGAATCATAGGGACGAACTCACTGTGACTGACGGACTTATAATGAAAGGCGAAAGAATCGTCATTCCACAAAGTTTGAGAAAAACTATGCTCGATAAGGTCCACACAGGTCACATGGGTATTGCAAAGTGCACAGGTCGTGCACGTGACGTTATGTTTGGCCAGGTATGACAAGTGACATATCAGACTTGATACAGCAGTGCAACATTTGTCTTACATTGAGAAATTCTAACACAAAAGAGCCTATGAAACATCACACGATTCCAGATCAGCCTTGGCAGGTTGTTGCCACCGACATATTCACACTAGACAATACTGACTACCTAATTACAGTAGACTACTATTCAAGATTTTTCGAAGTAGACAAACTGACAGACACAAAAAGTATCTCCGTTATACGCAAACTCAAAACTCATTTTGCAAGATACGGCATTTGCCAGAAACTTGTCAGTGACAATGGACCTCAGTTTACATCTGATCAATTCGCCAAATTTGCAAACGAATGGGGATTTGAACACGTTACATCCAGCCCATTGTACCCTCAGTCAAATGGACTCGCTGAAAAGACCGTACAGACAGCCAAACGCATTTTGCGCAAGGCAAAGAGTGACAATCGGGATCCATACATAGCAATATTAGAGTACCGAAATTGCCCACTGCAAGACTGTGGTTATTCTCCATCACAATTACTCATGTCTAGAAGACTAAGGTCAACACTCCCAGCAACAAATTCACAGCTTACACCAAAAGCCGTAAATACTCATACATTTCAGACAGGTATGCACAATGCACGAGCAAGTCAAAAGCATTATTATGACAAAACAGCCAAACTGTTAAAGACTTTGACTGACGGACAAACAGTAAGGGTTCAACTTAAGAAAAAATGGGTACCTGCGAAAGTACTTGAAACTTATCAAAACAGATCTTATCTAGTTCAAACTAATGACGGTGCAACATACAGACGCAACAGACGACAATTAATGGCTACAAATGAAACCCTTTTGGAACTCCGTCAAATTTCACAAATATACTGCTGCAGGATCAGTCTAATGAGCCGATCACCGAGAGCAAATCACAGGCTAGTTCACACAGCTCTACTGCCAAAACTAATCAGCCCACGATCACAAGATCAGGTCGCACAGTGAAGCCAAATTCGCGCTTTATGGGTAATGAATGGGTGAAGTGAAGGAGAGAGAGAGTGTTTGTTTATAAACATAAATAATCATTCTGCCATGTGTATATAGCACTTGTATTGATTGTAGTGATAACACATAGATTAAGACTTTAAGCTGAAAGTAGCACTGGACAACTATATAGTAGTATCTGAAGTTCATTTTATAAAGACATTGAAACTTTGGCAATTGGTTAAATTACTTTAACTTAAAAGTTTTGGAATTCGTTGAATTACTCCAACTTTATTAACTGTTAACCTATTTCTAAAAGAAGGGAGATGTAATGATATGTTAAGCCACCTGTGGCTAGTCTATGCATGCTGACCTTTGCTTATCTCTGTATTTCCCGCGCTAGCCGCCTACAGCTTCAGTCTATATTAAATGTTAGAACTGTACACACGTTCTTCGACTCTTGTATGCATCCTGCTTTAGATTTCGGATCTAACAAACATTACACAATGAATTTAAATAAAGTGTAGCAAACACTTTAAATCGTTAAAGAGTGTGCTTGGACTACAGTGTAGACTATCCGAAAATTTGTGTTAATGGTATTAAAAAAATATAACTGCTTATGATTTGTGTTTTTCACACTAAATAAGTACTACCATACAAAAATCTCACTGCCATAGCATCACTAGAACAGTTTTGATCCAAATCAAATGCGATTTTTTCAGAAACTAATCTAGATCTTTATCAAAGCTGTTTACACGATTTAATAACGATTTAATATGTCAAATAAAATCCAATAAAATACAGAAAAAATCTCTTAGTTTGGATCTAGATCGTATGCTGCTATAATTATACATATATTTGAATATTCTGTCTCAAAGATAACACTTAAAATGCTAAAAATAAATCGGAAATTTAAAACAAATTGAAACACGATATTTACTGTATTGAGCCAGATCATTGATAAGTAGATCTAGATCAATTATTCAAAATTTGATTATTGGATCCAGATCTATCTCACACCAGCACGCTTTGGTATGTTCTTCATTTAATCGTCAGCAATTTCCGAATTTCTTTATTTTGTGGTCAGCAGTTAACTAAATATATCTTATGCGGTCAGCTAATTCGTCAGCGTTTTAGTGCGACCCCATTTAGAAAACGAAGTCGGAAACCAAATCGTTCAGTAAGGCAGTGAGCGTAAAAACCGTAACTGACAACCGGTTTTCTTTACTGAACGCACGGCTGATTGTATCTCGCGCCCAGCGCTTGCGCAGATCCCACATGTATGACACTTGTGTCACAACACGTTGTGAAAAAATCCGGCATTTTTTTCTTACGAGCCTTCTCGGATAAACAATGCGCGACAGTTATGCGCTGCTGAGGGTGAATTTATCGGTCATAAAGGTTATTCGAGATGCCTGGTGCCTGCTGTAACTAGCTTTGTTCACTTGGATATTGCAATTAATTTGAATTTTCTTGGTTTTGTGTTTCATATTTGTAGCTTGTCATGAAGTTAAGCCATAATTGTGGCCTGTTGCACTGCTCGAAACAGCATTTTCTTCACTGTACACAGACTCTTTAAAGATTGTTGCTTTCGCGTGTCGTTTTCGTAGTTAAAACCGCCTTCTTTTGTACTTTGCGGATGATTTTCGCAGGGCATGTGTGCAGGATTATGTCCCTTGGACTGGTACATAATCTTGTTTGCACTACCTGAGAAATGCAAAATGTGTGTAAATCTGGTCAAATAGTATATAGTATGTTACAGAAATATATTCTTCTATATGTATAGGACTAGAAAAGAGACTGTATGTATGGAAAGAAAAAAATCCACTTAAGGAAAGACAAAAAATGTTGCGTAAAATGGTATTTGCCGACCCAAAATAGTATTGCTTTGCCCGTTTTATAGAGGTCTATGGCAGGCAGCATAGACTGACTGGTCTAAACTTCTTGTACAAACATTATAGGCATTTTTTATGCAGCAAATAATGCAAAAGCAGGCAAACCATGAAGAGACAGTATGCTGTATGTTAAAGGTGAAATTCCAGAAAACTGGCCTTAAATTGTGTCTGAATTTGGTCAGTAAGCATGTTTTGTAGACTATCTAGGAAAGCAGAAAATGGTCAAAATCTAATTATTTTGGTAAAATTTTGTTCGAATATACCTAAATTATTGGGAAAAGTGCTTTTTAATAGAATGGAAAAAAATTAATGGTTCCTTAAGGTAGCAGTATACGGTAGCAGTAAACAGTAGAGTAGGGAAATATTCGAATTGGCCCTGGTCAAATTCCTTAATTCTAGTAATTGTCTGTGTTTGAAAGCTGTTTTGTTGGGTTTTTGTCATGTGTTTTCGCGGCTCGGACAAACAGAAAATTCACTCTTGGCACAGTGTGAAAGCAATTTGTAGAATAAATTTTACAGTGTACAATGTCAGTGTTTTACAATGCTTATGGACATATTTGTTTATCTAGGCCATAATCTTATTTCAGGATCTGTATTGAAAGCCAAGAGGAGCTATAGACTGTGGTACGTGGTGAATTGTCGGCGTAAAACAAGGATCTTCTGTTGCCTGCCTCCTTAAGGGTAAATTGTAGAAAAATGAACTTCTTCAAAATCTACTGTATTATGATTTGTGAGACAGGCCAATTCTTGTACTGTTCAAAATCAACATTTTTATAGCTTTTTTGAGTTTTATGTTCTTGAAATAAGGATTTAAACAAGGGAGGTAATTCAGAACGTTATGAAGAGTAACATCTCCTTACCACAAAAAAGCCTTAAATATGTATGTGAAATGAAAGTAAATAAGGGTCTGTTGGTCAAAATGATACAAAATAGCCGAAATAAGTAGATATGATAGAAATTTACCCCATTTCATGTATTTCCAGATCTGGATTCAGTATAATTTCCTGTGGCTAGTGCATTTTTCTCAGTCGTTCCCAGCCGGGCAATTGTCGAGCAACTTTCTTCGTTTATAACTGATAAATCTTGTAGAATTAAGCGTTGTTGTGTATGGACTGGTCCAGTCGACAGATTCGGATATGGCATTTACAGGGTTTCTCTCAGAAATAAGCGAATAAAGGTGCATGTTCACAGATTGGCATATTACTTGTTCACACTGAAGCAGCTAGATCCAAAAAATAATGTGTCACACTTGTGTCACAGGAAGTTCTGTATAAATCCAGTACATTTGTCTTACGAGCCTTCTCGGATAAACACTGCGCAGCAGATATGCGCTGCTGAGGGTGAATGTATCAGTCATAGAGGTTATTCGAGATGCCTGGTGCCTGCGGTAACTAACTTTGTTCACTTGGATATTGTGATTTATTTGAATTTTCAAGGTTTGATGTTGCATATTTGCAGTCTGTTATGAAGTTAAGCCATAATTGTGGTCTGTCGCACTGCTCGAAAAAACATTCTCTGCACTGTACACAGATTCTTTAAATATTGTTGCTTTCGCCTGTCGCTTTCGTAGGTAAAACCGCCTTCTTTTGTAATTTGCGGAGGATTTTCGCAGGGCATGCAGTTTCCGTAGCCTGTCCTTCTGCATCAGTGTCCGATACATGGAGCTGTGTGTGTTTACACTTATCCCAGCTGCTCTGGCTATTTTTGTAGTTGAATGCCCTGGACCCAAAACTCTGGAATGCACTGCAGAATGGCATAGGGCTGTGAAGTTTCTCGTCCAACAGGAAGACTTTGGGGCGTAATTGAATATGGCGGCATTTAGGCTCTCACACATGTTAGTGTTGTAGAGACGACAAACTTCTTTCAGTCCATTGGCATCAAAAACACTGTCAATCTTGCTTTGCAGCATTTGATAGTCAGCATCACATAGGCTTAAGTGCTTTCCTCCTGGCAGGAATTTGGTGCTGTAGTGTTTGAGATGACTGATACAGACGGTTGATTTTTTGCGACAGTGTCGATGGTCCCCAGAAAAGCAACATAGAATGTTCTCAGAAGCTGATTGACTTGCATTAATGAATTTTTGGTCCGAGCATCGCTTTGCTCTCAAGTTGCTGAATTCAAGGCGAAGTCTTGACCGAATACAAGAGGCAAGCTTTCTATGAAATACTGCCTTATCACAGTCCTTTGGTATTCCATGCAGCTTAGCATTTCGGATACTCTTCTCAAGTGCTCTGAACCGGTGTACTAAACACTTGTAGTGAGTTGCCCTCGGTCTGCCGTCGTCATCATAGTAGTCGCGTATTGCTTTTGCAGCCTGTGTACTCGCATCCGTAGTTATTGAGGATATTTTCAAATGACCAGCAGCGTCAACTTTCCGCAGAGACTGATGCAGTAGTGTACGTTCACTGGATGCAATTGTGGCATCTCTCGGATAATTCTTTGAACAGTTGTCATGGCTGCATTTTGTTTTCTTACAGTGTTTGTTTGCAGTGGTTATTGCAAGTGGCAGTTTTCTGGTGGTTGTGTGTTCTATTAAAGTGCCAAAGCTCTGTGTGGCTCTTTCACCTCCGCCCTGTGGCCGGCTTGTATAAGCGACGTCAAATTGTGTGTCGGCCGACTTCTCTTTTCCGGCAAGCTTTGTGATGCGAGCTACATATTCTTGATTTTTTTCCATTTCCTCTTCATTTAAATTTGTTGCAGTGCTGCCCATACAGTTTAATTTCTTCTGCACTGTGGCACGGCTAGGCGGGTTGATATTTAAGCAGGCCAGTACTGATCTTGCATCCTCCAGGCCAAGTTTTGACTTGATAACAGACAAAGCCAGCATATCATTCAGTGCCCCGGCTGCTGGTCCCTTGGGCTTTTTCACCGTGTCCGACATTGGCTGAGCAGGCGATTTAAATCTACACTTTTGGCATTCTAGGGACAAAAACACACACAGCCCTATTCTCTTTTCCAGTTTTACTTGGACTGGAGCTCTGCATGGATGCAATGCTAGCATTTTATTGTACAGTTCACCTATTTTCTGTAATTTTATGATGACATTTTCCTCCAGATTTTCAGAATTATTGTCGTCTCTTTCGGGCACTGGCCGAAGAAGGTATTTAACACCAGTGCTAGTGTCATTTGCAGGTTTGTATCTTCTTACATGCTCAACATCCTGGACTTCCTGTGCCGTAAGTCGTGTCACTTTGCTGGTTGCTGATGAACCTGGCTGGTCTTCGACTGTCGATTCCGGGGCAAACGACCGTTTTCTGGGGGCCGTGCGACTGCCCGTGCCTTTCTTAAACTGAGTGGATTTCTTTCCTCTGCTCTTATTACAGCTCTTTTTTCCATCCCTAACAATTGGAAACATCTTGTAAAGCAATGAAGTGGCAAATCCAAATTGCACTGTATACTCCAGTTGGTATTCACTAAGAATGAGTGCTGGAAACACTGTAATGTGTCTAAATAGGCTTTTTATCAGTGCCAGAGCAGCTGGGGCCATTGTTTTGGGGATTTATCTTGTTTTCTTTGTATCATATTACATGACCAACAGACCTGTGTGTAAAATAGCTAAAGAGAAAGACAGTTTCAGCCTATTATGGACATAGTATGAAAATGAAAATACAGTGCTGACTGGATTATGTCCCTTTGACTGGTACATAATCTTGTTTGCACAACCTGAGAAATGCAAACTGTGTGTAAATCTGGTCAGATAGTATATGGTATGTTACAGAAATGTATTCTGCTGTATGTTTAGGGCTAGAAAAGAGACTGTTAGTATGCAAAGAAAAAAATCCACTTAAGGAAAGACAAAAATTGATGCGTAAAATGGCATTTGCCGACACAAAATAGTACCGATTTGTCTGTTTTATAGAGATCTATGGCACGCAACATAGACTGACAGGTCTAAAATTCTTGTACAAACATTATAGGCATTGTTTGTACAGCAAATAATGCAAAAACAGGTAAACCATGAAGACACAGCATGCTGTATGTTAAAGGTGAAATTCCAGAAAACTGCCCTTAAATTGTGTGTGAATTTGGCCAATAAGCCCATGTTTTGTAAACTACATGTATCTAGGAAAGCAGAAAAAGGTCCAAATGTGATTATTTTTGTTAATGTTTGTTTCAATATACCTAAATTATTGGGAAAAGTGCTTTTTAGTGGAATGGAAAAAAATTGATGGTCCCTTAAGGGTAAATTGTAGAAAAATGAACTTCTTCAAAATCTACTGTATTATGATTTGTGAGACAGGCCAATTCTTGTACTGTTCAAAATCAACATTTTTATAGCTTTTTTGAGTTTTATGTTCTTGAAATAAGGATTTAAACAAGGGAGGTAATTCAGAACGTTATGAAGAGTAACATTTCCTTACCACAAAAAAGCCTTAAATATGTATGTGAAATGAAAGTAAATAAGGGTCTGTTGGTCAAAATGATACAAAATAGCCGAAATAAGTAGATATGATAGAAATTTACCCCATTTCATGAATTTCAAGATCTGGATTCAGTATAATTTCCTGTGGCTAGTGCATTTTTCTCAGTCGTTCCCAGCCGGGCAATTGTCGAGCAACTTTCTTCGTTTATAACTGATAAATCTTGTAGAATTAAGCGTTGTTGTGTATGGACTGGTCCAGTCGACAGATTCGGATATGGCATTTACAGGGTTTCTCTCAGAAATAAGCGAATAAAGGTGCATGTTCACAGATTGGCATATTACTTGTTCACACTGAAGCAGCTAGATCCAAAAAATAATGTATCACACTTGTGTCACAGGAAGTTCTGTATAAATCCAGTACATTTGTCTTACGAGCCTTCTCGGATAAACACTGCGCAGCAGATATGCGCTGCTGAGGGTGAATGTATCAGTCATAGAGGTTATTCGAGATGCCTGGTGCCTGCGGTAACTAACTTTGTTCACTTGGATATTGTGATTTATTTGAATTTTCAAGGTTTGATGTTGCATATTTGCAGTCTGTTATGAAGTTAAGCCATAATTGTGGTCTGTCGCACTGCTCGAAAAAACATTCTCTGCACTGTACACAGATTCTTTAAATATTGTTGCTGTCGCCTGTCGCTTTCGTAGGTAAAACCGCCTTTTGTAATTTGCGGAGGATTTTCGCAGGGCATGCAGTTTCCGTAGTCTGTCCTTCTGCATCAGTGTCCGATACATGGAGCTGTGTGTGTTTACACTTATCCCAGCTGCTCTGGCTATTTTTGTAGTTGAATGCCCTGGACCCAAAACTCTGGAATGCACTGCAGAATGGCATAGGGCTGTGAAGTTTCTCGTCCAACAGGAAGACTTTGGGGCGTAATTGAATATGGCGGCATTTAGGCTCTCACACATGTTAGTGTTGTAGAGACGACAAACTTCTTTCAGTCCATTGGCATCAAAAACACTGTCAATCTTGCTTTGCAGCATTTGATAGTCAGCATCACATAGGCTTAAGTGCTTTCCTCCTGGCAGGAATTTGGTGCTGTAGCGTTTGAGATGACTGATACAGACGGTTGATTTTTTGCGACAGTGTCGATGGTCCCCAGAAAAGCAACATAGAATGTTCTCAGAAGCTGATTGACTTGCATTAATGAATTTTTGGTCCAAGCATCGCTTTGCTCTCAAGTTGCTGAATTCAAGGCGAAGTCTTGACCGAATACAAGAGGCAAGCTTTCTATGAATACTGCCTTATCACAGTCCTTTGGTATTCCATGCAGCTTAGCATTTCAGATACTCTTCTCAAGTTCTCTGAACCGGTGTACTAAACACTTGTAGTGAGTTGCCCTCGGTCTGCCGTCGTCATCATAGTAGTCGCGTATTGCTTTTGCAGCCTGTGTACTCGCATCCGTAGTTATTGAGGATATTTTCAAATGACCAGCAGCGTCAACTTTCCGCAGAGACTGATGCAGTGTACGTTCACTGGATGCAATTGTGGCATCTCTCGGATAATTCTTTGAACAGTTGTCATGGCTGCATTTTGTTTTCTTACAGTGTTTGTTTGCAGTGGTTATTGCAAGTGGCAGTTTTCTGGTGGTTGTGTGTTCTATTAAAGTGCCAAAGCTCTGTGTGGCTCTTTCACCTCCGCCCTGTGGCCGGCTTGTATAAGCGACGTCAAATTGTGTGTCGGCCGACTTCTCTTTTCCGGCAAGCTTTGTGATGCGAGCTACATATTCTTGATTTTTTTCCATTTCCTCTTCATTTAAATTTGTTGCAGTGCTGCCCATACAGTTTAATTTCTTCTGCACTGTGGCACGGCTAGGCGGGTTGATATTTAAGCAGGCCAGTACTGATCTTGCATCCTCCAGGCCAAGTTTTGACTTGATAACAGACAAAGCCAGCATATCATTCAGTGCCCCGGCAGCTGGTCCCTTGGGCTTTTTCACCGTGTCCGACATTGGCTGAGCAGGCGATTTAAATCTACACTTTTGGCATTCTAGGGACAAAAACACACACAGCCCTATTCTCTTTTCCAGTTTTACTTGGACTGGAGCTCTGCATGGATGCAATGCTAGCATTTTATTGTACAGTTCACCTATTTTCTGTAATTTTATGATGACATTTTCCTCCAGATTTTCAGAATTATTGTCGTCTCTTTCGGGCACTGGCCGAAGAAGGTATTTAACACCAGTGCTAGTGTCATTTGCAGGTTTGTATCTTCTTACATGCTCAACATCCTGGACTTCCTGTGCCGTAAGTCGTGTCACTTTGCTGGTTGCTGATGAACCTGGCTGGTCTTCGACTGTCGATTCCGGGGCAAACGACCGTTTTCTGGGGGCCGTGCGACTGCCCGTGCCTTTCTTAAACTGAGTGGATTTCTTTCCTCTGCTCTTATTACAGCTCTTTTTTCCATCCCTAACAATTGGAAACATCTTGTAAAGCAATGAAGTGGCAAATCCAAATTGCACTGTATACTCCAGTTGGTATTCACTAAGAATGAGTGCTGGAAACACTGTAATGTGTCTAAATAGGCTTTTTATCAGTGCCAGAGCAGCTGGGGCCATTGTTTTGGGGATTTATCTTGTTTTCTTTGTATCATATTACATGACCAACAGACCTGTGTGTAAAATAGCTAAAGAGAAAGACAGTTTCAGCCTATTATGGACATAGTATGAAAATGAAAATACAGTGCTGACTGGATTATGTCCCTTTGACTGGTATTGTCCTGTTTTATTAACCTGTCAAACTTTAAATAATTATACGCTTGCTGAACACGCCATATATAGCTTCGGTTGATATCGACTGTTTTCGCTAATAAAGGCGTTCCTACTTGGCTCATTCGAGTACTTGTACATTTATTGTGAATCTCGTGAAAAACGTTTGAAACACAGGTTTACCCAAGCTAAATATATCCTTTCAGTGACGTAGGAATATTCACATTTGACAGGTCAATAAAACAGGACAATACATAATCTTGTTTGCACAACCTGAGAAATGCAAACTGTGTGTAAATCTGGTCAGATAGTATATGGTATGTTACAGAAATGTATTCTGCTGTATGTTTAGGGCTAGAAAAGAGACTGTTAGTATGCAAAGAAAAAAATCCACTTAAGGAAAGACAAAAATTGATGCGTAAAATGGCATTTGCCAACACAAAATAGTACCGATTTGTCTGTTTTATAGAGATCTATGGCACGCAACATAGACTGACAGGTCTAAAATTCTTGTACAAACATTATAGGCATTGTTTGTACAGCAAATAATGCAAAAACAGGTAAACCATGAAGACACAGCATGCTGTATGTTAAAGGTGAAATTCCAGAAAACTGCCCGTAAATTGTGTGTGAATTTGGCCAATAAGCCCATGTTTTGTAAACTATCTAGGAAAGCAGAAAAAGGTCCAAATGTGATTATTTTTGTTAATGTTTGTTTCAATATACCTAAATTATTGGGAAAAGTGCTTTTTAGTGGAATGGAAAAAAATTGATGGTCCCTTAAGGGTAAATTGTAGAAAAATGAACTTCTTCAAAATCTACTGTATTATGATTTGTGAGACAGGCCAATTCTTGTACTGTTCAAAATCAACATTTTTATAGCTTTTTTGAGTTTTATGTTCTTGAAATAAGGATTTAAACAAGGGAGGTAATTCAGAACGTTATGAAGAGTAACATTTCCTTACCACAAAAAAGCCTTAAATATGTATGTGAAATGAAAGTAAATAAGGGTCTGTTGGTCAAAATGATACAAAATAGCCAAAATAAGTAGATATGATAGAAATTTACCCCATTTCATGAATTTCCAGATCTGGATTCAGTATAATTTCCTGTGGCTAGTGCATTTTTCTCAGTCGTTCCCAGCCGGGCAATTGTCGAGCAACTTTCTTCGTTTATAACTGATAAATCTTGTAGAATTAAGCGTTGTTGTGTATGGACTGGTCCAGTCGACAGATTCGGATATGGCATTTACAGGGTTTCTCTCAGAAATAAGCGAATAAAGGTGCATGTTCACAGATTGGCATATTACTTGTTCACACTGAAGCAGCTAGATCCAAAAAATAATGCATCACACTTGTGTCACAGGAAGTTCTGTATAAATCCAGTACATTTGTCTTACGAGCCTTCTCGGATAAACACTGCGCAGCAGATATGCGCTGCTGAGGGTGAATGTATCAGTCATAGAGGTTATTCGAGATGCCTGGTGCCTGCGGTAACTAACTTTGTTCACTTGGATATTGTGATTTATTTGAATTTTCAAGGTTTGATGTTGCATATTTGCAGTCTGTTATGAAGTTAAGCCATAATTGTGGTCTGTCGCACTGCTCGAAAAAACATTCTCTGCACTGTACACAGATTCTTTAAATATTGTTGCTTTCGCCTGTCGCTTTCGTAGGTAAAACCGCCTTCTTTTGTAATTTGCGGAGGATTTTCGCAGGGCATGCAGTTTCCGTAGTCTGTCCTTCTGCATCAGTGTCCGATACATGGAGCTGTGTGTGTTTACACTTATCCCAGCTGCTCTGGCTATTTTTGTAGTTGAATGCCCTGGACCCAAAACTCTGGAATGCACTGCAGAATGGCATAGGGCTGTGAAGTTTCTCGTCCAACAGGAAGACTTTGGGGCGTAATTGAATATGGCGGCATTTAGGCTCTCACACATGTTAGTGTTGTAGAGACGACAAACTTCTTTCAGTCCATTGGCATCAAAAACACTGTCAATCTTGCTTTGCAGCATTTGATAGTCAGCATCACATAGGCTTAAGTGCTTTCCTCCTGGCAGGAATTTGGTGCTGTAGTGTTTGAGATGACTGATACAGACGGTTGATTTTTTGCGACAGTGTCGATGGTCCCCAGAAAAGCAACATAGAATGTTCTCAGAAGCTGATTGACTTGCATTAATGAATTTTTGGTCCAAGCATCGCTTTGCTCTCAAGTTGCTGAATTCAAGGCGAAGTCTTGACCGAATACAAGAGGCAAGCTTTCTATGAAATACTGCCTTATCACAGTCCTTTGGTATTCCATGCAGCTTAGCATTTCGGATACTCTTCTCAAGTGCTCTGAACCGGTGTACTAAACACTTGTAGTGAGTTGCCCTCGGTCTGCCGTCGTCATCATAGTAGTCGCGTATTGCTTTTGCAGCCTGTGTACTCGCATCCGTAGTTATTGAGGATATTTTCAAATGACCAGCAGCGTCAACTTTCCGCAGAGACTGATGCAGTAGTGTACGTTCACTGGATGCAATTGTGGCATCTCTCGGATAATTCTTTGAACAGTTGTCATGGCTGCATTTTGTTTTCTTACAGTGTTTGTTTGCAGTGGTTATTGCAAGTGGCAGTTTTCTGGTGGTTGTGTGTTCTATTAAAGTGCCAAAGCTCTGTGTGGCTCTTTCACCTCCGCCCTGTGGCCGGCTTGTATAAGCGACGTCAAATTGTGTGTCGGCCGACTTCTCTTTTCCGGCAAGCTTTGTGATGCGAGCTACATATTCTTGATTTTTTTCCATTTCCTCTTCATTTAAATTTGTTGCAGTGCTGCCCATACAGTTTAATTTCTTCTGCACTGTGGCACGGCTAGGCGGGTTGATATTTAAGCAGGCCAGTACTGATCTTGCATCCTCCAGGCCAAGTTTTGACTTGATAACAGACAAAGCCAGCATATCATTCAGTGCCCCGGCAGCTGGTCCCTTGGGCTTTTTCACCGTGTCCGACATTGGCTGAGCAGGCGATTTAAATCTACACTTTTGGCATTCTAGGGACAAAAACACACACAGCCCTATTCTCTTTTCCAGTTTTACTTGGACTGGAGCTCTGCATGGATGCAATGCTAGCATTTTATTGTACAGTTCACCTATTTTCTGTAATTTTATGATGACATTTTCCTCCAGATTTTCAGAATTATTGTCGTCTCTTTCGGGCACTGGCCGAAGAAGGTATTTAACACCAGTGCTAGTGTCATTTGCAGGTTTGTATCTTCTTACATGCTCAACATCCTGGACTTCCTGTGCCGTAAGTCGTGTCACTTTGCTGGTTGCTGATGAACCTGGCTGGTCTTCGACTGTCGATTCCGGGGCAAACGACCGTTTTCTGGGGGCCGTGCGACTGCCCGTGCCTTTCTTAAACTGAGTGGATTTCTTTCCTCTGCTCTTATTACAGCTCTTTTTTCCATCCCTAACAATTGGAAACATCTTGTAAAGCAATGAAGTGGCAAATCCAAATTGCACTGTATACTCCAGTTGGTATTCACTAAGAATGAGTGCTGGAAACACTGTAATGTGTCTAAATAGGCTTTTTATCAGTGCCAGAGCAGCTGGGGCCATTGTTTTGGGGATTTATCTTGTTTTCTTTGTATCATATTACATGACCAACAGACCTGTGTGTAAAATAGCTAAAGAGAAAGACAGTTTCAGCCTATTATGGACATAGTATGAAAATGAAAATACAGTGCTGACTGGATTATGTCCCTTTGACTGGTACATAATCTTGTTTGCACAACCTGAGAAATGCAAACTGTGTGTAAATCTGGTCAGATAGTATATGGTATGTTACAGAAATGTATTCTGCTGTATGTTTAGGGCTAGAAAAGAGACTGTTAGTATGCAAAGAAAAAAATCCACTTAAGGAAAGACAAAAATTGATGCGTAAAATGGCATTTGCCGACACAAAATAGTACCGATTTGTCTGTTTTATAGAGATCTATGGCACGCAACATAGACTGACAGGTCTAAAATTCTTGTACAAACATTATAGGCATTGTTTGTACAGCAAATAATGCAAAAACAGGTAAACCATGAAGACACAGCATGCTGTATGTTAAAGGTGAAATTCCAGAAAACTGCCCTTAAATTGTGTGTGAATTTGGCCAATAAGCCCATGTTTTGTAAACTATCTAGGAAAGCAGAAAAAGGTCCAAATGTGATTATTTTTGTTAATGTTTGTTTCAATATACCTAAATTATTGGGAAAAGTGCTTTTTAGTGGAATGGAAAAAAATTGATGGTCCCTTAATTAAGGTAGCAGTAAACAGTAGAGTAGGGAAATATTCGAATTGGCCCTGGTCAAATTCCTTAATTCTAGTAATTGTCTGTGTTTGAAAGCTGTTTTAATGATAATAACAAAAAAGACAGGAAGTTATGTGCCAAAAGTGAGTTTTATGACTTGTTTTCAATAGACTGGGCCCAAAGGTCATGACCTCTAAATAGTGTACAGCATGAAAAGAGGGTAGAATGCGAAACTAATGGTATCGGCTGCATCTGCCAAATTTACAGCGGAAATTTGAAGTGAGGTAAGAAATCAGTGAAATAGTGGAAAAAAAGTCTGGATACCTATATTGTCTCTCTTGTTTATTTGAAAGCTACCATGGTATGGATCCTCAGCATGAAGTGCTTTGGAGCATTGCAATGTCCTGGCAGTTTCAAATCTTATGGTGAAAAGTGTCGTTTTGTGGGGTTTTTGTCATGTGTTTTCGCGGCTCGGACAAACAGAAAATTCACTCTTGGCACAGTGTGAAAGCAATTTGTAGAATAAATTTTACAGTGTTTTACAATGCTTATGGACATATTTGTTTATCTAGGCCATAATCTTATTTCAGGATCTGTATTGAAAGCCAAGAGGAGCTATAGACTGTGGTACGTGGTGAATTGTCGGCGTAAAACAAGGATCTTCTGTTGCCTGCCTCCTTAAGGGTAAATTGTAGAAAAATGAACTTCTTCAAAATCTACTGTATTATGATTTGTGAGACAGGCCAATTCTTGTACTGTTCAAAATCAACATTTTTATAGCTTTTTTGAGTTTTATGTTCTTGAAATAAGGATTTAAACAAGGGAGGTAATTCAGAACGTTATGAAGAGTAACATCTCCTTACCACAAAAAAGCCTTAAATATGTATGTGAAATGAAAGTAAATAAGGGTCTGTTGGTCAAAATGATACAAAATAGCCAAAATAAGTAGATATGATAGAAATTTACCCCATTTCATGTATTTCCAGATCTGGATTCAGTATAATTTCCTGTGGCTAGTGCATTTTTCTCAGTCGTTCCCAGCCGGGCAATTGTCGAGCAACTTTCTTCATTTATAACTGATAAATCTTGTAGAATTAAGCGTTGTTGTGTATGGACTGGTCCAGTCGACAGATTCGGATATGGCATTTACAGGGTTTCTCTCAGAAATAAGCGAATAAAGGTGCATGTTCACAGATTGGCATATTACTTGTTCACACTGAAGCAGCTAGATCCAAAAAATAATGTATCACACTTGTGTCACAGGAAGTTCTGTATAAATCCAGTACATTTGTCTTACGAGCCTTCTCGGATAAACACTGCGCAGCAGATATGCGCTGCTGAGGGTGAATGTATCAGTCATAGAGGTTATTCGAGATGCCTGGTGCCTGCGGTAACTAACTTTGTTCACTTGGATATTGCGATTTATTTGAATTTTCAAGGTTTGATGTTGCATATTTGCAGTCTGTTATGAAGTTAAGCCATAATTGTGGTCTGTCGCACTGCTCGAAAAAACATTCTCTGCACTGTACACAGATTCTTTAAATATTGTTGCTTTCGCCTGTCGCTTTCGTAGGTAAAACCGCCTTCTTTTGTAATTTGCGGAGGATTTTCGCAGGGCATGCAGTTTCCGTAGTCTGTCCTTCTGCATCAGTGTCCGATACATGGAGCTGTGTGTGTTTACACTTATCCCAGCTGCTCTGGCTATTTTTGTAGTTGAATGCCCTGAACCCAAAACTCTGGAATGCACTGCAGAATGGCATAGGGCTGTGAAGTTTCTCGTCCAACAGGAAGACTTTGGGGCGTAATTGAATATGGCGGCATTTAGGCTCTCACACATGTTAGTGTTGTAGAGACGACAAACTTCTTTCAGTCCATTGGCATCAAAAACACTGTCAATCTTGCTTTGCAGCATTTGATAGTCAGCATCACATAGGCTTAAGTGCTTTCCTCCTGGCAGGAATTTGGTGCTGTAGTGTTTGAGATGACTGATACAGACGGTTGATTTTTTGCGACAGTGTCGATGGTCCCCAGAAAAGCAACATAGAATGTTCTCAGAAGCTGATTGACTTGCATTAATGAATTTTTGGTCCGAGCATCGCTTTGCTCTCAAGTTGCTGAATTCAAGGCGAAGTCTTGACCGAATACAAGAGGCAAGCTTTCTATGAAATACTGCCTTATTTATCACAGTCCTTTGGTATTCCATGCAGCTTAGCATTTCGGATACTCTTCTCAAGTGCTCTGAACCGGTGTACTAAACACTTGTAGTGAGTTGCCCTCGGTCTGCCGTCGTCATCATAGTAGTCGCGTATTGCTTTTGCAGCCTGTGTACTCGCATCCGTAGTTATTGAGGATATTTTCAAATGACCAGCAGCGTCAACTTTCCGCAGAGACTGATGCAGTAGTGTACATTCACTGGATGCAATTGTGGCATCTCTCGGATAATTCTTTGAACAGTTGTCATGGCTGCATTTTGTTTTCTTACAGTGTTTGTTTGCAGTGGTTATTGCAAGTGGCAGTTTTCTGGTGGTTGTGTGTTCTATTAAAGTGCCAAAGCTCTGTGTGGCTCTTTCACCTCCGCCCTGTGGCCGGCTTGTATAAGCGACGTCAAATTGTGTGTCGGCCGACTTCTCTTTTCCGGCAAGCTTTGTGATGCGAGCTACATATTCTTGATTTTTTTCCATTTCCTCTTCATTTAAATTTGTTGCAGTGCTGCCCATACAGTTTAATTTCTTCTGCACTGTGGCACGGCTAGGCGGGTTGATATTTAAGCAGGCCAGTACTGATCTTGCATCCTCCAGGCCAAGTTTTGACTTGATAACAGACAAAGCCAGCATATCATTCAGTGCCCCGGCAGCTGGTCCCTTGGGCTTTTTCACCGTGTCCGACATTGGCTGAGCAGGCGATTTAAATCTACACTTTTGGCATTCTAGGGACAAAAACACACACAGCCCTATTCTCTTTTCCAGTTTTACTTGGACTGGAGCTCTGCATGGATGCAATGCTAGCATTTTATTGTACAGTTCACCTATTTTCTGTAATTTTATGATGACATTTTCCTCCAGATTTTCATAATTATTGTCGTCTCTTTCGGGCACTGGCCGAAGAAGGTATTTAACACCAGTGCTAGTGTCATTTGCAGGTTTGTATCTTCTTACATGCTCAACATCCTGGACTTCCTGTGCCGTAAGTCGTGTCACTTTGCTGGTTGCTGATGAACCTGGCTGGTCTTCGACTGTCGATTCCGGGGCAAACGACCGTTTTCTGGGGGCCGTGCGACTGCCCGTGCCTTTCTTAAACTGAGTGGATTTCTTTCCTCTGCTCTTATTACAGCTCTTTTTTCCATCCCTAACAATTGGAAACATCTTGTAAAGCAATGAAGTGGCAAATCCAAATTGCACTGTATACTCCAGTTGGTATTCACTAAGAATGAGTGCTGGAAACACTGTAATGTGTCTAAATAGGCTTTTTATCGGTGCCAGAGCAGCTGGGGCCATTGTTTTGGGGATTTATCTTGTTTTCTTTGTATCATATTACATGACCAACAGACCTGTGTGTAAAATAGCTAAAGAGAAAGACAGTTTCAGCCTATTATGGACATAGTATGAAAATGAAAATACAGTGCTGACTGGATTATGTCCCTTTGACTGGTACATAATCTTGTTTGCACAACCTGAGAAATGCAAACTGTGTGTAAATCTGGTCAGATAGTATATGGTATGTTACAGAAATGTATTCTGCTGTATGTTTAGGGCTAGAAAAGAGACTGTTAGTATGCAAAGAAAAAAATCCACTTAAGGAAAGACAAAAATTGATGCGTAAAATGGCATTTGCCGACACAAAATACAGTATATTGGCGATATTTCGAGCACCATCGGGAATCGGCAAAAACCTCGGATTATCGCGATGCTCGAAAGAACCGAGAGCATTTTATGTCATTTCCAAGAGCATTGTTTGACGACGAGAGGAAGCGTATTTCTTCACAGTAAACTGTTTTAACATTATCATAAACTTCAATGCATATATAATTCATCGATTCTTTCCTTATATAAGTGATAACAGAAAACACCATTCACATCGGCGACCGAGGTTTCAGTATAATTTCTTTGGGTCCGTTCGTCGGACCCTTCATAATAAACTCAAAACTTGTTTCAAACCATTTAGACATATACCTAGAATAGTCGTAGCGTATAGCGTTATGTCGTCTATTTTGCATATTTTTCCATTTGTCGACATTAATTTAGTTGTTGGTGCTGAGTTGAGTGCACAAACAAACATTTTCGTTTCGTTCTCGTGCTGTTTCGTAGTAAGGATAATTGGGGCGAGTGACCAAATTAATTAATAACCGGAACACTCGGCTTTTTTCATCTGACATAGTTATTCTCGTTCATCTCTCGTAGCAAGAGTCTGCATGAACGAGACTGTCTAAAAGTAGCAAAAATATTTCGAATTTCAAAGCACTACACGAAAAGCACTGCACTATTACAAAATTTAAAGCAGAAAGACGTTATATGGCACACAATCAGCGGTACCGAAAAAGCACTACACGTTTGCGAACGTATGCAAATTATGAGTGTGACTCTTTGTTTATTAAGTCTATTAAATTATCATCATTATTTACACCAAAGTAAAATCTGCATTTAATGAATGTGTTATTCACACATTTGGAAGATCTAATGCCCCATAGACGGATCTTTCAAAAGGTCACAACAACGTATCGAGAAGGTGTGAATAATTACCTCGGAGGTGGGAAAACACCGTGCTCGAATTAAACAATCAATAAAGGGAACCAGAATGATCCGAGGGACCAGCAAACATGCTCGAATTTTCGGATTATCGCTCTTCGGATTAATGCAGGTATTTTCAATGAGATTTGATAGAATTTGAGCCGGGACCTCAACATTCCCTCGGAATAAGCGGGTATCTCGGAAAAACGATAGTCGAAATAACGCCGTTATACTGTAGTACCGATTTGTCTGTTTTATAGAGATCTATGGCACGCAACATAGACTGACAGGTCTAAAATTCTTGTACAAACATTATAGGCATTGTTTGTACAGCAAATAATGCAAAAACAGGTAAACCATGAAGACACAGCATGCTGTATGTTAAAGGTGAAATTCCAGAAAACTGCCCTTAAATTGTGTGTGAATTTGGCCAATAAGCCC